>JBBGZY010002967.1:157500-350000 GCA_037952925.1 Lithobates clamitans
GTGGACTCTATTTACTAATTAGGTGACTTCTGAATGGAATTGGTTCCACTAGATCAAGGGACTTCAAACTACGGCCCTCCAGTTGTTCAGGAACTTCAATTCCCATCATGCCTAGTCATATCTGTGAATGTCAGAGTTTTACAATGCCTCATGGGAAGTATAGTTTTGCAACAGCTGGCGGGCCGTAGTTTGAGGATCCCTGCACTAGATTTTAGTTAGGGGTATCAGAGTAAAGGGGGCTGAATACAAATACACACCACACTTTTCGCAAATTTGTATATATATATATATATATATATATATAAAAAAAAAAAATATGTTGAAAATCATTCATAATTTTCCTTCCACTTCACAATTATGTGCCACTTTGTGTTGGTCTATCACATAAAATCTCAGTAAAATACATTTACATTTTTGGTTGTAACATGGCAAAATGTGGAAAATTTCAAGGGGTATGAATACTTTGTCAAGGCACTGGAAGTGTGAAGTTTAAAAAAAAAAAAAAAAAATGTCCCCCCAATCAATTGTGTGAGAGAGAGAAGGGGAGAAGCTTGCATCACACAGTAATTTTGTAATAGAAAAGAACACAAGAGGAAATATTGATATAACCTATATAAAGCTATATCTTTACACCTGTTAAAGCGGTGTTCCGCCCACCACTGCAAAATTTAAAAGCCAGCAGCTACACATACTGCAGCTGCTGATTTTTAATAAATCGGACACTTACCTGTCCTGGAATCCAGCGATGTCGACAACGCAGCTGATGGGTGCATGCCAACCGCCATTGCGAGTAAGCGAACCCAGCAGTGTAGCTTTATGGCTTCACACCGGGAACCCTACTGCGCATGCGCGAGGCTCCGCTACTCTCTCCTACTGGCCCAGCGGCAGGGGGTGGAGGAGGGAGCTGAGTGGAGAAGTCATGGGCCATGGCCCGAACTCCCGGAAGTGGGAACAGGATACCTGTCTTTGACAGATATCCACTCTTCCCCCCCCCCAAAAAAAAAGGTGCCAAATGTGGCATCTGGGAGGTTGCTTTTTTAGTTTAAACTTGTTGCATTGTCAAAGATGCGCACAGATATTGTAACTCTTGCCTAGTGACCCATTTCACCCCAGGCACACAGTGACCTCATTCTGTTACTTTTCAACGTTCTATTGAATGTGGAGTTTCGCCCAAAAGTGGAACTTTGTCTCCCCCCCCCCCCAAAAAAAAAGGTGCCAAATGTGGCATCTGGGGGGGGGGGGGGGGGGGAGACAAAGTTCCACTTTTGGGCGAAACTCCACATTCAATAGAACGTTGAAAAGTAACAGAATGAGATCACTGTGTGCCCGGGGTGAAATGGGTCACTAGGCAAGAGTTACAATATCTGTGCGCATCTTTGACAATGCAACAAGTTTAAACTAAAAAGCAACCTTTTCATGAATACGCCAGCTTTTGAAGTTTATTCAAATCTATCTAGTGTAAAAGAAACTGTGTTACATTAGCTGTGTGTTACTAATGGTAACTGGACTTGCTGCTGCTCATAGAGGGTACACTTTCCCTTTAAAGTAAACCAGAAAACGACAGCACTATCCTTATTTTAAATACCGGTATATGGGATTACATCAAAGTAAACCACGCAAGATAAAAAAAAATATAAAAGAAATATGACAAAAACACTGTACACTTAATAGTGTCCCCAGCGGATCTACTTCTGCTTCCCTGCTATTTCATGGCTCGTGCAGTTTTTTTTTTTTAACTTGTTTTATTGAAAATAACAAAAAGGAGGCATACAGGTTGTACACAATGAAAAGCATAAGAATACATCTCAGCAATCCATCTTCTACATAAAACATTATACACCAAAAATTCCAGAATATTAGTATTGCAAGAAGAAAACCTACTAAAACATGCCTCTTAATCACTTAAATTAGTTTGTCTCATTACTAAACAGTAAACATACTTCCCATGTAGGGAATGTGAGTACAAGCAACATGGTTACCTATTAAACTCTACATTTCATGAAAAAGTCTCTTGAATGCTGTCATTATTATAAATACTCCATTATAGAGGGGGACTAGATATTAAACTTAGCAAAGAGTCACTTTTGTCTTGTGAGTCTAGCCAAAGACCCCAAATTTTGGTAAATTTCCTAGGGCAGCCCCTAGCCTCATAAGTTAATTTGTATAAACGGCAGGTGTTGGTTTATGACTCGCTACCAATATGAGGGTTCAGACCGAAACCAATACAATACCACCGTTTTTCCGCCATAATAAAGTAGTAAATCGCAAAAACAATTTAGTCTTAGGGCTCATGCAGTCTTTAACTAACCATGCATAGTAATCCGTGCCTTCACAGTGAATATTGATGTTCTCTTGTGCTTTTCCATAAAAACGTTGCACATGCTCTGTGCTCCCCCTGTAAGTGATCCCCACTCACCAGAGGGTGTGATCCCAACTCACCAGAGGGTTGTGACTGAATAACCATACAGCTATACAAATCTCAACCAGCTTTTTTTTTTTATTCACTTCCTCTACTTCTACTATTCTATAAAGGATTAATACTGCAAGACTTCCTCCAAGGTACCTTATTTGCTTCACACCAGCAGTATCTCCTTCCAGAGCTTAGGTTACCCCATGCATGTGTATCAAAAAGACTATTTAATACTTATAAAACTATACATGCAAATACACACACTTGTTTTAGGCACTCGCGCATCAAATAAAAGAGTCTGGCATCTGTAAAACCAAATGCAGGTGCGGAACTGCCACAGCTGGCATGCGTTCCATAGGCCGGATGTGACGTCACCAGACCCAGAAACATATGTTTTGGAATAAGGAGAGCGCTGTAATTTTCTGATTTACATTATTAAAATCTATATTTGTAGCTGCTGACTTTGAATTATAATAAGATATATATATATATATATATATATATATATATATATATATATATATATATATATATATATATAAAAATATATATATATATATAAAACGGCTCATTTTTGTTTTTGTTTTTCCCTTCTACAGCCATGGCCAAAAGTTTTGAGAATGACACAAATATTATTCTTCACAAAGTCTGCTGCTTCAGTGTTTTTTTTAGATATTTCTGTCAGATGTTACTATGGGATACTGAAGTAGAATTACAAGCATTTCATAAGTGTCAAAGACTTTAATTGACAATGACATGGAGTTTATGCAAAGTCAATATTTGCACTGTTGATCCTTCTTTTTCAAGACTTCTGCAATTCGCCCTGCCATGCTGTCAATCTTCTTCTGGGCCACATTCTGACTGATGGCAGCCCATTCTTGCATAATCAATGCTTGGAGTTTGTCAGAATTTGCAGGGTTTTTGTTGTTCACCTGCCCCGAGGATTGACCACAAGTTCTCAATAGGATTAAGGTCTGGGGAGCTTCCTGGCCATGGGCCCAAAATTTCGATGTTTTATTCCCCAAGCCACTTGGTTACCACTTTTGCCTTATGGCATGGTGCTCCATCATGCTGGAAAAAAGGTATCGTTCATCACCAAACTGTTCTTGGATGGTTGGGAGAAGTTGCTCTCGGAGATTGTTTTTGTACCATTCTTTATTCATGGCTGTGTTCCTAAGCAAAATTGTGAGTGAGCCCACTCCCTCGGCTGAGAAGCAACCCCACACATGAGTGGTCTCAGGAGGCTTTACTGTTGCCATGACACAGGACTGATGGTAGCGCTCACCTTTTCTATTCTGGACAATGTTTTTTCACAATGCCCCAAACAATAGGAAAGGGGATTCATCAGAGAAATGACTTTACCCCAGTTGTCACCAGTCTAATCCCTGTACCTTTTGCAGACTATCAGTCTGTCCCTGATGTTTTTCCTGGAGAGAAGTGGCTTCTTTGCTGCTCTTCTCGACACCAGGCCACCCTCCAAAAGTCTTCGCCTCACTGTGTGTGCAGATGCACTCACACCTGCCTTCTGCCATTCCTGAGCAAGTTCTGCACTGGCGGTGCCCCGATCCTGCAGCTGAGTCAACTGTAGGAGATGGTCCTGGTGCTTGCTGGACATTCTTGGGCGCCCTGAAGCCTTCACAAATGCAGTGGAAAGGTTTATGGGATTAAGTTAATTTTCATGGCAAAGAGGGACTTTGCAATTAATTGCAATTCATCTGATCAGTCTTCATAACATTCTGGAGTATATGCAAATTGCCATCATAAAAACTGAGGAAGCAGACTTTGTGAAAAAATTAATATTAGTGTCAGTCTCAAAACCTTTGGCCACAGCTAACAGTTTAGACAATATGGACCTTCTGCTTCAATCAAGTAGAGGGAATCCATTGAGTGCTGAGCCACAGCCTACGCAGGTTGTCTGCTGCCAACCTTCCCTACTTCTTCAAACAAGCCTTGTAGACAAATAGCGAGTTAATATTAAAAATAGGACCTCTTTTTTCCATAAATTTTCTATTACTTTTTTTTTTTTTTTTTTAGATATTTCTACTTCATATGTCTCCTTGAGTTTGTTTCCTTAGGTTTTCAGTTATCAAAATATGGCATTTATTGTACCTTGAACAATGTCCCAATGACGGTTTTCCGAGCAGTAACCAAGTTTTGGCTTTTCTTTAAATTTTAGCAACATCTTATGCACCCCATAGCTGTCTGTACCTACGCGTTTTGAATGGCTATTCATTTGTGGCTGCAAATGCAGGCCAGGGGTGTTCCAATGTTCCAGATCACCCTCTTGCTGAGGCTACTGTCAGAGCCAGGCACAGAGAAAGGAAAAATCTGTACAACCAAACAGGTTGGCACAAACATGTGGCAAGTAGATGAAGTCCTATCCAGAAGCATTGCAAGAAGTCTATTGCTGCTGGCTGAAATGTTTTATATATAAACTGGATTAAAGGAAAACTTTCTGCCAACCTACTGATCAACTTTCCGAGACACTATAAGGAGCTCACTAATTGATTTTACATGTTGCTGGCAGTTTCAGCTAGTTAGAATTCCTGATTAAAGAGTGTTTGGACACGAGTCTGAACCCGCCTGAGCTATCCCACTGAGAAGCTGTCAAAGCTGACAGCCAATCATAGGCTGAGGCATTACCCGCCTATCACTTGTTGTTGGCTTTGAGCTATTCACTGTTCTGGATCTCTATACTTGTTCCAAGCTAGTGACAGCAGAAGTACTAAAAGTCAATGGATCAGCCTAAGGCCTCATGAACACTGGACATTTTTACAGCTGCTCCTAGGGGCGTCAGGGTTTTTTTTTTTTTCCTGCCTCTAAATGTCCCTGCATGTAAGCCTACGTGTCCATGCACACAGGCTTTTAGATGCATTTAGCGGCAGGGAAAAAAAAAACAAAAAAAAAACAAAAAAAAAACACGCTGCTAGTGCCTCCAGGAGTAGCATAATTTTGGCAGAAAAAATGCTCGATGTGTCTAAACACGTTAGCACTAGATGCGTTTAGCGCTTGAGCATTAATTCATGTTAATGAGCAGAATAAATTATTATTCTGGCCAAAAAATTGGCACTTTTTTTTTTTTTTAATTAAAAAACCATGTTATACTTGCCTCCTCTGTGCAGTTGGTTTTACACAGGGCAGCTCAGATCCTTCTCTTCTCGGGTCCCTCTTCGCTGCTTCTGGCCCCTCCCTCCTGTCGAGTGTCCCCACAGCTGGCAGCTTGCACTGGGGGCACTTGAGCCGAGCTGCAGCTCCGTGTATCCATTCAGACACTGAGCCGCCATTCAGCCCCACCCCCTCTCTTCCCTGATTGGCTAACTGTCTTTGATTGACAGCAGCGGAAGCCAACGGCACCACTGCTTTATTTCAGCCAATCAGGAGGGAGAGTCCCAGATGGCTGAGGGACTCGTGGACACTGCTGGACAGAGAGGGGGCTCAGGTAAGTATTAGGGGGTGCTGGGGAGGCCGCTACACACAGAAGGCTTTTCTTCTAAGCTGAACACAACAGAGTTTGGTGGCCAGGATTTTCGGAGCCTACAGAATTTCCTTCCCAGCGGACCGAGAGGGAGAAGGCTGATCCAGGGTCCAGGGCCTCAAAACGGCCGGCCATTGATCGCGGGGTGGATGGAGTCTGGTTTGAATATCCAGCCAATACCCTCTTTGGTCTGAGGACACATGTCCAGTGGATGACCCCTATAAAGTTTATTACAATAAACCTGTTTGACCCTTCATAATAAAAATAGGTCCAGGCTCTCTGGCAAGTCTATATTGCCTGTGGTGACGGTGCAAGCACGAGGTGGAGGGTTTTTGGATTTACCTGCATTATCAACGATTTGTGATTCCTATAGTTGGACTTTTATATCACATTATAACCAATTTTGTTTAGCGCATCACCTTTTTTGTATATGCTGTTATTGTGATTATATATCTCACTTTCGTGGTGTTGCTGGACTTTATACACTGTAATGGTTCGGATTGATATCAATTTCTTTGTATGATTTTCTTCTTTGCACATGCGCAGTATTCCCTTTTTTGTTTATTTTTTTTATCGTAATGCATAGAAGGCATTAAGATAAAAAAACCTTCTGCCTTTACAACTCCTTTAATGGCCAAAACACTTGATGTGCCTAAACACGTTAAAAAAAACTTTCACAAGCATCAAGCATTCTTTTCTGCCAAAATGCCCCTGCTAGGAGAAAAGACGTTTAGGAGAGATAGAGAAACGTTCAGTGTGCATGAGACCTAAAGGCCAAGCATTTAGCGTTTTCAGAAAGTAAGATTCCACTTCTCTTTGGCCTCAATCCAACGTCTAAAATAACCGCAGGGGTAAACACATACGATGCCTCGCAAAAGTATTCACCCACTTTGCTTTTTACCTATTTTGTTACATTACAGCCTTCAGTTCAATGTTTTTTTTATCTGAATTATATGTGATGGGTCAGAACACAATAGTCTAAGTTGATGACATAAAATTAGAAAGATATATACATAAAACTATTTTTCATAAATAAAAAACTGATAATTGGCATGTGCGTATGTATTCACCACCTATGCTATGAAGCCCATAAAAAGCTCTGGTGCAACCAATTACCTTCAGAAGTCACATAATTAGTGAAATGATGTCCATCTGTGTGCAATCTAAGTGTCACATGATCTGTTATTATATATACACACCTTTTTGAAAGGCCCCAGAGACTGCAACACCTAAGCAAGAGGCACCACTAACCAAACACTTCCATGAAGACCAAGGCACTCTCCAAACAAGGAAGGGACAATGTTGTTGAGAAGTACAACTCAGGGTTAGGTTATAAAAAAATTATCTAAATCTTGACGATCCCTAGGAGCACCATCAAATCTATCATAACCAAATGGAAAGAACATGGCACAACAGCAAACCTGCCAAGAGACGGCCGCACACCAAAACTCACGGACCGGGCAAGGAGGGCATTAATCAGAGAGACCGCACAGAGACCCAAGATAACCCTGGAGGAGCTGAAGAGTTCCACAGCAGAGACTGGAGTATCTGTACATAGGAGGACAATAAGCCGTACGCTCCATAGAGTTGGGCTTCATGGCAGAGTGGCCAGAAGAAAGACATTACTTTCAGCAAAAAACAAAATGGCACGTTTTGAGTTTGCGAAAAGGCATGTGGGAGACTCCCAAAATGTATGGAAGAAGGTGCTCTGGTCTGACGAGACTAAAATTGAACTTTCTGGCCAAAGAAAACGCTATGCCTGGCGCAAAACCAACACATCACATCACCCAAAGAACACCATCCCCACTGTGAAACA
This sequence comes from Lithobates clamitans, assembly GCA_037952925.1. NCBI lineage: Eukaryota > Metazoa > Chordata > Amphibia > Anura > Ranidae > Lithobates > Lithobates clamitans. Next base: position 165,202 of record JBBGZY010002967.1, read on the forward strand.
TGGTGGTGGCATCATCATGCTGGGGGGATGTTATTCAGCAGTCGGGACTGGGAAACTGGTCAGAGTGAAGGGAAAGATGGATGCTGCTAAATACAGGGATATTCTTGAGAAAAACCTGTACCACTCTGTGTGTGATTTGGGGCTAGGACGGAGGTTCACCTTCCAGCAGGACAATGACCCCAAACACACTGCTAAAGCAACACTTGAGTGGTTTAAGGGGAAACATGTAAACGTGTTGGAATGGCCTAGTCAAAGCCCAGACCTCAATCTAATAGAAAATCTGTGGTCAGACTTAAAGATTGCCGTTCACAAGTGCAAACCATGCAACTTGAAGGAGCCGGAGCCGTTTTGCAAGGAGGAATGGGCAAAAATCCCAGTGGTAAGATGTGGCAAGCTCATAGAGACTTATCCAAAGCGACTTGGAGCTGTGATAGCCGCAAAACGTGGCTGTACAAAGTATTGACTTTAGGGGGGTGAATAGTTATGCACATTGACTTTTTCCGTTTGTTTTTTTTGTCCCATTTGTGGTTTGCTTCTCAATAAAAAAAAAAAAACAAAGTTGTGGGCATGTTCTGTAAATTAAATAATGCAAATCCTCAATCCATGTTAATTCCAGGTTGTGAGGCAACAAAACATGAAAAATGCCAAGGGGGGTGAATACTTTTTCAAGGCACTGTATGACGCATCCCAGGGTTTATGCTAGAAAGACGATATTTCCTCAGAGTCACGGGAACCTGTTTAGATTACTACCAGCAATTGGTCCGTTATACCGGTCCACTGAACTGGAATAAAGATTTAGTGGCAATCAAAGAAGTATAATCAACATACTTGGAGACACGATACTACATATCCCTGGCAGTAGCCACTATCCAGCTGATCGGTATACAGTGCCGCAGACTGTGTCACAGTTAAATAATAGGAAGTATCGGTTACAGCATAAAATGTCCTCGCTCCATGGTAATGATGTGGTAAACACAGCTTCCAAAGGGGGAGGTGTCCTCATCAAATAGAGTGCCGTACAAATTATTGGGACAGCAAACAACACGGCAAAAGACAACCAACGTGGGGGCAGAGATCTCATGACAGCAAGGTCAAAGGGAGCGGGGATCTGTTACTGATCACTGGAGCTGGATAAATAATTGAAATGAATCCAATGAGTGGCCGGCTGATCACATTTCAAAATGACTCATCAAACTCCTTTTTAGCACAAAATCATGTTACACTTTATACTGGAAACCAAATTGAAACATTAAAAAGTTATACTATATATATTGACAAGTGATTGTTTATCTACATGTAAAAGAGAAGCAGTCAAGGCAAAGTAACAGTCTAGTTAAAGTTCAACCCATTTTACTTGCAACCCCCCCCCCTCCCCACTACTCAATTGGAGCCATTGCATACGGACAGTTAGCATAAAGCCTGAGAGCCCAAGGTTGCATACTTCCCTATGTGTGGGCACCCCTAGCATAGAGTGGCATAGCTTAGTGTCTTGGGGAAGGGGGCCAAGCTAATGACCTTATACAAAAGGCCACTGTATTTAGAAAAATCTGCAGTTTTACAGCATATATAACTGAATGAAAGGGTCTACTTCAGAGATCCTCAAACTACGGCCCTCCAGCTGTTGCATAACTACACATCCCATGAGGCGTTGTAAAACTCTGACATTCACAGACATGACTAGGCATGATGGGAATTGTAGTTCCTGAACACCTGGAAGGCCGCAGTTTCAAGACCCCTGGTCTACTTAATGTTTACTTGGAGTTCAATTTTAACCACTTGCTTACTGGGCACTTAACCCCCCCCCTGCCCAGACCAATTTTTAGCTTTCAGCGCTCTCACGCTTTGAATGACAATTGCGCAGCCATGTTACACTGTACTCAAATGAAATTTTTGTCACACAACTGGAGCTTTTTGGTGGTATTTAATCACCACTGGGGTTATTTTTTTGCTAAACAAAAAAAAAAAAAAAAAAAAAAGAGACCTTTTTGGAAAAAAAAAACAATGTTTCACAGTTTGTTATAAAATTTTGCAAACGGGTAATTTTTCTCCTTCATTGAAATTCACTGATGAGGCTGCACTGATGGGCACTGATAAGCACTGGTAGGTGGTATTGATAGGCAGCACTGGTGATGAGGCACCGATTGGTGACATATATAGGTGACACTGGTAGGTGGCACTGTTGTGCACTGGTAGGTGGCGCAGGTGGGCACAGTAGCCTCTGCAGAGGCTCTCCATGATCGGGGCTGATGTCCCTCTCACAGCCGCTGGTGATCGGCTTATTTTTTTTCGTCCTCACGCTACCAGTGTGAGGAGAAAAAATAGCCGATTACTGGCTCTGTTTACATCACATGATCAGCTGTCAGTGGCTGACAGCTGATCACGTGGTAAGGGGTCGGGACCCCTGCCTTACCGATCTGTGATCAGCCGTGTCTCAGACTCGCTGATCACAGAGCACGCCGGGCGCGCAGGCCGCTCTAGCAAGGGAGGACGTCTATGGACGCCCTCCCGGCAAAGTAAGTCCGCGCTGCAGCCGTCTTTTGGCTATAGCACGGATGGGAAGAGGTTAATAAGACTGTAGTTCAAACAAAACAAAAACATTAATAGGTTTATTTGATAAAGCAGTGAGAAATATTCAGGAAAAAGTTACGTAACCCATAGCCAACCAACATTTTTTGCAGAGGCAAAATTAACCCCTTCACGCTGACATAACATAAATGTGGCCTCGCTGGACTGGCCTTTTTGCCATGGGGTCTCAAAAGCGCTCCCAGCACAGAGACCCAGGTCCCCTACTAATAATCGGGACCTGGAACTCCAGACCCTGGGTCACCTGATCGGTGTGGTAGCCTTTGATTGGCCACCACAGTGATCAGTGACTGTGAAACCCGCCCCTGTGTTTCTGAGCGATTTGCGAATGGAGAGGAAAGATACAATGCATCTTTCTTTCTCCATGCAGAGAGGAAAAAAAAAAAAAATAAAGTGTTAAAAAAAAAAACACACAGTAAAACCTTGGATTGGGAGCATAATTCGTTCCAGAAACATGCTTGTAATCCAAAGCACTCGTATATCAAAGAGAATTTCCCCATTAGAAATAATGGAAACTCAAATGATTCGTTCCACAACCCTCCTAGTTTATAGTCCATATAAAAAGATTATAGCAATGTGATAGGTTGTGTAACCATAAAATGTCCATCCACAAATGGAAGCCTCCATAAGGGGATTGGAAACAAAATCCAGCAGGAGCTACAGAGTTTAAAAGAGAAGAGTGTAACAATGTGTAGCAAGTGTAGCAATATGTTGCTAAATGTTGTACTTTCAATAAATGTAACCATATTGCTACACTTAGAGGCGCCTCTCTTCTCTTTTATACTCAGTTGGGCCATGACACTACTTGAATATCAAGACATCGCTTGTATATCAAGTCAAAATTCATTTAAAAATGTTGCTCGTCTTGCAAAACGCTCTCAAACTAAGTTACTCTCAAAACAAGGTTTTACTGTAAATAACAATAAAAATTAAAAAAAAAAAAAAAAAAAAAAAAAAAAAACCTAGATCAAGGTTTGATCTAGGTTTGTGCAAGGTTAGTGTTTGGGTCAAGGATCTTAGGCAGGGGAGCAGAAGTCGGAAGCCAATAGGAAATATTGATTCGCTATTGTCACAAGTGGATATTGTCTGCACCCCGAGCATAACCTTTTTCAAGCCAATTAGAGCCTCAGGCTCTAATCATGTGGCTTAAAAAAAAGAAACCTGAGTCCGGCGCCCTGCATTCAAACCTAATGGACTGGCCGCTCCTGGGTAGGACACAAAAAAACAAAAAAACAAAAAGCAAAATGCACACTATGTCTCTAAGCTGTACTAGTGGTACAAACCACAAACATACACATATGTGTTACAGTTGTAATCGTGAGGAGCAATTTATTTTGTGTTGTTCTTTGTCGGTAGGTTATGGTAGTAACAAGAAATTCACAGCCAAATACATTTTTTTTTTTTACCATTTTGGGCCAGTTTTCCTTTGATAATAATAAAATAAAAAAAAATAATCAGGAGATATCCATTTACCACGGAACGAAAGCCCAATTTGTCCTGAAAAAAAAACAAGGTATAATCCACCTGGATGCACAAAGTAGATGTGATGATATGTACACTTTTACTAACATATCAAAGTTGCAAAAATGTGCTTAGGCATTGATATTTGTTTTACTCTTAGGTGTAAAGGCGTTAGAGAAGAATTAATTCTGATTGGGGGTTTTCCACAGAATCACTGGTCTATGATAACATGATAAAGCAGCAGTTTCTGGTGTCATCCCTAAAGGAAAAGCACACAACTTTGTGTTCTAACTAGAAAGCAAATAATCCACTCACACACACCACACATCAACACAAGCAATAAATAGCTCAGGCATTCACTAATCAGGAGCAGCACTAAACCCTAAAGAACTTGAGGCTAATCCCATTCCAAGACAGATGAAGAAGAAAACGTACATGCTCAGAGTAAACTAGTTAGGTACATTCTGCAGAAGCTCAATTCAGAAAATGTCCTATAACACTCGACGTTCTATAACGGTTCTCCAAACTTTCAAAAGAAAGGGCCAGTTTACTGTCCTGCAGGCTTTGGGGGGGGGGGGGGGGGCGGACTGTGCCCAGTGGGAGTAAACAATGCCCGATTTTTTATATTAGGGGCAGAAATAGTTGGTGTCCGTGGGAGGGACAGTGTCCCACTGTTGGTGTCCGTGGGAGGGACAGTGTCCCACTGTTGGCGTCCGTGGGAGGGACAGTGTCCCACTGTTGGCGTCCGTGGGAGGGACAGTGTCCCACTGTTGGCGTCCGTGGGAGGGACAGTGTCCCACTGTTGGCGTCCGTGGGAGGGACAGTGTCCCACTGTTGGCGTCCGTGGGAGGGACAGTGTCCCACTGTTGGCGTCCGTGGGAGGGACAGTGTCCCACTGTTGGCGTCCGTGGGAGGGACAGTGTCCCACTGTTGGCGTCCGTGGGAGGGACAGTGTTCCACTGTTGGCGTCCGTGGGAGGGACAGTGTTCCACTGTTGGTGTCCGTGGGAGGGACAGTGTCCCACTGTTGGTGTCCGTGGGACGGACAGTGTCCCACTGTTGGTGTCCGTGGGAGGGACAGTGTCCCATTGTTGGTGTCCGTGGCAGGAATAATGCCTCAAGGGCCAGATAAAGGCAAGCAAAGGGCCACAGTTTGGAGACCACTGCTCTATAAGGACTGCCTGAACAAAATGTGGGGCTTAAGACATCTATACAAATTCATACATGGAAAAAAAAAGTTACCTCTTGCGTGGTGCGTTAAATATTTTTCTCGGCTCTTTTTAGTGTTTTCTCACCAGACAATACAACCAGTGCTACTTTTGGCATTGCAGCTCTCATACAGTAAATGGAACCTGCAGTTTACCCACCCTCTCCTCTCCCCTTGTCCGTCTTCTCTATACTGTGAAGAGAATACAAGTCTTTCTATGAATGGACAAAAGGAGAGGGGGATAGATGACAGGATCTCATCACTGTATGAGAGCCACAGCTTTTGTCTTTTCACAGAACACCTTGTACTCCTTTCACAGAATATAAGATGTTCCTTAAATGGACAAGGGGAGAGGAAAGGGTGTGTAAACAAATGAATTAAACACTAAACAGAACCTTGAGGTAACTTTTTTTCCCTATATGACTTTGTAATGTCTGTGGCTGGAGTTCCACTCTAAAAGTAAAATTGTGGCCAGACTATGGACATACAAATTTTTACACTGTCTTACCAAGCAGTAAATGAGATTTAAATCAATCCTTCACATATTTCTGTAGCTGAAGGCAGTGTGGAGTAGTTCAGTCTCAATTTTATAGCAGTAACAGTTTCCTTTTGGTTTTTAGTAGCTCATTCCTCCCCCAACAGGGATCTGTCGGGATCCACAGGTTTCTGAGCTGTCAGTTGAATCTTGTGAGGAGGGAGCAGGTGGCATGTCTGAGTGTCAGGGCTGGGCTCAGCCCTTCCTTCTCTCAGCTGGCTGCTCAGCTGTTGGCCAATTGCCAGCTCCTATCTCTCTCCACAGTGACTCACGTGTTGATGATATCCTGCTCGTCCGTCCTGCCTACTTAAGCCATCCAGCCCAGATGATCTCTGCCTTCGCCTTGGTCACATCTTTAGCGATGCTCTCCTGTGTTCCTGTTAAAGACTTGCTTGGCTGACAATCCTTCTGGCTCCAGATCCTGCTTGCTGTTCTACTATGCTCATCTCTGTCTCCCTGATGTTTTGGCTTGTCTGACTATCCGTTCCGGTTCCTGAACTCTGGCTATGTTTTGATTCCGTTTACCTATTTATTATTATTATCATTAAACAAGTGAGATTTAACTATTTCTGTCTCAGTCTGATTCATGGTTTCTGACACTGAGCCACTCTGTATGTGTTTGTGGACACACACACAGCTGGTCTTGGGAGCACACCCGCATGGGTTCCCTCTCAGCATACAGACTGTGGAGGGAGCAACTTGTAAAAAAAATTTTAAAAAAAAGGAGGAGATGAGGGGTTGCTCTGTGCAATATGAATGCACAGAGCATGTAACTATAACCTTTTTTTTTTTTTTTTTTATTTAAATCAAAAAAGTGTCCTTTACAATCACTTTAAAAGAGCAGTCTACCCAACTATCATTTTTTTTTTTACACAATTAAAAATTGTACCTGTAGTGATGAACTTACTTTCTTCAGCACAGACAAAATTTTGTATGTCCATTTCTCCATTTCAAACGGTATGTAATATGCATGCACATTTTCTGTACTATATTGCCTCCATTTTATCTGGTACTTATGTGTATTTGTGAATATAGGTTTACTATGTAGCACTACCACCAGAGGAGGTCCTGGAATGTTTGGGTCCTCCTGTCCTGATCCAATGATTATCTGACCTGTACCTCCACTAACACCGACACCCCTGGAACTGTTGAAAAGGGCTTTACTGAACAGGTAAAAAGCCCTGTAAAGGAAGGATGGGTAAGACAGGAAAATGCAACAACAAAACTGAAACAGCAGCCTTAAATAACAGTAATCCACAATGTACAATATTAAAACCATCGCAATAACGGACATAGGCATTTGTCAGACACCAACACAATCAAGACATGAATGGACAGCAACCTAAATCCCAGTCCCTGACTAAGCCGCTGGCCATTGGGGGACAAGTATTCCTCAGTCCCACCAGTGTTAAGGCTCTTCTTTTATTTGAGGAGGATCGCTTACTCTACAAGTGGAAGGACAGGATAAAGCTGGCCATACACTGATTGAAATCCAGCACAGACCTTGTCTGTGTGGATGGAGGAATCTGTTAAGATTTTTTTTTTTTTTCATTCAGCCCGCTGGTTTAACCATGTATGGAGATAAACCTTACAATACTCTGACAAACAGCTTTTCTTAAAGCAAAAGATAGCAGAAACTGCACACGGTACCTCAAGGTGGCCAATAGACCTTTCACCACTCTGGTACTTCAGGTCACCTAGATGCAGTCCAGCCCAGCACTCGCCCCTACCATATTTAAGAAGGATAAAGATAGGATCTATACCACCACTCGAGTGTAATCAGGAGAAAGACTCTGGGCCTACCTCTCAAGCCCAAGCCCCTTGAACACTCCGCAGCTCTCTCTCTTTGAGCAACTTAGTCCAACAGCACTTGGTCTCCTACAGTAGCTTAGAATAATGGACCAGCACGTGGACTCTGCAGCTCTTGCATCACAGGTCAGTCCTTGACAGTAATACAGTGTCTGGTGGGTGCAGCAGTACACAACACTGCAGCAGTAGAACTCTTCTACCAGGCAGTCCAAAGGGCCCCTAGCACATGTTCTGGACTCACAGCTGCAGCATTGCGCCAACTAACCTGGCTCTCAGGCCCCATAACTACTCAAATAACCCCAAAAAGTGCAGCGCCACCATTTAAATTATGTGAAAAATACAACCAAAGAAAATTCCCAGCTGAACTTGCCTACCAGCCTGCAACCAACCGAATTATCCCGTCTAACAACTCCATGTGTTCCTTGCTGTAAAGGCCAGTTATAGGTGAGGGCAAAGGCCATTTGTTTGTACTGTTGGAGTATTGGTGAGGGGACGCACTGGACACCTTTGCTGCCATAGTGCTATATGCTTGGTGTCCAATGCCTTTAAGGAGGGGTGGGGCTATCTCCAGGCTCACCTGCTCTCTATCTATCCATTAGAATGCATGTGCTTCTACTATGGAGGTTCTCAAAAATGTATAGAGTTAGGGCTGCAGATAATAATGGGGTGCAGTGAACAGGCTCTGGAGCTTACGCATGTATTTGCAAAATGTGTGCAGATTAAACCCTTTTTTTTTTTTTTTTTTTAATGCATGCTGTTAAGACAGGATAATTTGGTTGTCCGCAGGCTGGTCGGTAAGCGAGCTTGGAGTTTTCCTTGGATTTATCCTTGGCTTTTTTTCTAACATATGTAGCCTTCCAATGCTGCTTGCTGTAATGGCCAGTGGCTTCCTTTTTTTGTATTTTTTTTACATCACAAAAACTAGCATGGTGACGTCATCTGCGTGTAAGCCCCACAACTTTGAAGTGCATCGTCCAATCCCGGACTTTCTAAAGAAGTCCAGGATTGAGTAATACATGTCAAAAGGGGCGGGAGAACACATGTAAAATTAGGTGTCACAAGCATTACACTTAAAAATTGCAGAGTTTTTTCTTTTCTCACAATTGTATCAATCACTGAGTTTTGTGATTTATTGGGACTCGGATATTGATGCACTGTATTTTATCATAAGTGGATGATGATTACCGTAATTGATACTCTGTATATTTGTTGAAGTATTTTTTCACATTAATTGGTGGCGCTGCACTCTTGGGTTATTTGAGTTTAAGGTAGAGTGAGATCGCTTTCAGGTGCTAGCTGGCAACCTGGTAGTTTTCATTTTTTTATTCTATTTAGTTTCTGAGATTTGTTTACTTAAACTGGATAGTGGAGCGCAGGGGATTCTAGGTTATTAGTTTGTGTTTATACTATGCAAGCTAATGGGAGCTTCACTCCCCTCTCTTTTCTGGGCTCTCCTATAATGCGTTACCCCACAGCTCCTACCTGGTCTATCTACAGGACCGTGGCCAATCAAAACCCATCCCTACACCATTGCTGGGGAAGGCTACTTGGCTTCCATTCAACCCTGCAATGTTCATCAAGCAGGGAAGGGAGCAATGAGCAGTTCCGCCGTGGAGAGACGCTCAGCTGTGCAGCTTAAAAGGGTTGCCAGTGGGAGCTATAACCATTTATCAAAAGAGCTTTCACATGAAAGTCTGGTGATCACGGCTATATGTTTGTTGATAGATGACACACCATGGTGGCATGTTATTAATACATAAACATGTATGGACTTGGTAACTTTCTGTATTAAATTTCAAATTATAAAAAAAATAAATAAAAAAAAAAAAACTACAAAAATTGGCCTGTGCACACAAACCCCACCATCAGTTTTCAAGGTTATCAACAAATTTTATTAACATTTTTCCTGTTAGCGTGTAATAAAGATAACTGAACACACAAATCCCCCCCCCCCCAGCTCTCCCTGCTCATCACGGAACAGCGTTCCACAACCTTCGGCAGCCCTCTCCTCTCCAGCCTGTCATTTAATACTGAAGCCAGTAGAGGAAGTTTTCTGCACAGCGCACTTCCTCTACTGGCTTCTCTGCGCTAGCGCTGTGTACTCAGTGCTGCTGCCCTTGATCCCTGGTCAGGTCCCAACCTTCAGCTGCTGCAGCTATTTCGGAGGAAGCTTCCATCCCCGCCTGCTTGCAGCCGCTAATCATACTTTGTAGCACGGAGCCGGGGAGAGGGAAAACTGGAGTGCGGCTGTCCGGATTTTCTCATTCACCTTCAAACGGAGCCGAGGAGCCATGGCCTTATCCTAGGCCATCTTTAGGTAGAGCAACAATTATTTTTTTCAGATCCTCGGAAAGTTCTTTGCCATGAGGTGCCATGTTGAACTTCCAGTGACCAGTATGGCCCCTTTCACACTGGGGCGGTTTGCAGGTGTTATTGCGCTAAAAATACCACCTGCAAACCGACCCAAAACAGCCGCTACTGTTTGTTCAGTGTGAAAGCCCGAGGGCTTTCACACTGAAGCGGTGCGCTGGCAACGACCCTAAACATACAGCCAGAGCTACAATGGAATGGTTTAGATCAACGCATATTCATGTGTTAAAATGGCCCAGTCAAAGTCCAGACCTAAATCCAATTGAGAATCTGTGGCTCTCCAGCCAATCTGACAGAGCTTGAGCTTTTTTGCAAAGAAGAAGGAGCAAAAAATTCACTCTCTAGATGTGCAAAGCTGGTAGAGACATCCCCAAAAAGACTTGCAGCTGTAATTGCAGCGAAAGGTGGTTCAAAAAAAAGATTAATATATATATATATATATACACACACACACAAAATCTTTAGAATGCCAAAATAATAAAAAAACGACATGTGATGCTACAACATTCACTGATGGTGAATCAGCCTTGTATCTAACAATAGAAGTTATGTAATGCTATAGAGAGATCGGATGCTCCTGTACCTATTTATATACAATAATCAGGTGCAGCTCAGGAATAACTCACATTAAATCTTGGTGTTCAATGAACACATCTGTAGCTATTTCTATCCTGTGCTGCAGGCTGATGAGAGAGAGAGGAGCAGATGGTCAATGCCGGCTTGAACAACAAGCTGAAATTTGCCTGCCCCCTACTGTGCAATCACCTAAGGTAAAGGCTGCGATTACAACGTACATCAGGGGACACAAAGACAAAGCACCAGAACAAACGTCAACCAGAAGCTTAGGCTATAGCAAGTCATAGGGCAGCTTAAAAGTATTCCTGACACCTGTCATCTGAAAAAGAGCCGCTACTGGAGAGCAGGAGCAATATGCTGCAGCTGTATATTATTATTATATATTAGGACTAGCATCATCTACAGCACTGTACAATGTGATATCATATATGCAATTCAGGTATGTAAACTAGTCATGCAACTCAGAATTTGGTAGGAAGCCCTCACAAAAGTAGGGACATGCAACAGATTCTTTGTAAGTTCACTTCCCAACTGAAGAAACTGCAATCACAGCAAGGCCTCGCTATTAGGCCCCTTTCACACTTGTGCAACTTGGGACTGCAAAGTCACAGGACAAGTCGTACCCCATGATTTCCCATTTCCATATACAGTAAAACCTTGGTTTGAGACCACTTTGGAAGACAAGCAAATAAATTTTGACTTGATATACAAGTAGCGTGTTGTGAATTCAGGAAGAAATATATTTTATATTTACTGGCAGAAACATGAGAGATGCTTAGGCCTCACCAAGTAGATGAACTGTGATGTTAAATAGTTGAACTGTTGCCCTCTTGGGGACTTTTAGGATAAAATGGACATTCTCAAGTTTGACCAAGCCTTTCTCTACTACCTCAAATATTGAAGACTTTTACAAGCATGTATTGTAAAGGAAGCTGTGGGAACAAAGACTGTTCTTGTCACAAAACAAGGAGATATTTACATGGTATTGTGAAGAAACAAAAACTGCCACAGGACACAAGGAGACAGACTTTTATAGCATAGAGATAGCCTCACTCATTGTGTTCGAATGAAGAACTGTTTAAATAGCTAACACCTTGGCTAAGAGAACCCATTGTATGAACTTTTTAGGATGGTTTATACAAACAAGTCAGCTCTAAACACCCAGCGAGAATGTTCAAGGTCCCTCTCAACACATTAGTGAAAGTTGAATATTGTGCTAGTCAAAAATAATATAAGGTATCAATAAGGTTATCATAAGTCATTTTAAACTATCTCTGACATTGTAGGTCACAGAGACATTATAATGTTGGCGTCTGCGGACCCAACAACTTTGCTATGAAGAAAATGTATATGAAAGTGTGATTTTATAAGTAGAAGTGTTTTAGGTAACGAATTAGTATTAGGAAAAACATATAATCATGATTATAATCTTATAAGATTGTAGCCTACACTTAAGATAAACAAATGTTCAGTGGAGATACCAGAAGTTATACAGGTATCCATATAGATAATCATTTTATGTGGTATTGATGAAATATATAACAATGTGTGTGTTTCCTAGATAGACCAGCTTACAGATATACATTTATAGAGATACAGTTATATAACCAAGTTATGTAATGATGATTAATCAAACTTATACTGAGTGTATTTTACATTAGACCGAGTACCAGAATATCTAAAAGGCATATACTTATCCTTACCATTATACCTATTATGAAAATAGAACGTATTAATTTAAAAGGATGGACTCAAAACATGTGCGAGACACCTGGTGGTTGAAGGTGGTATTATTTGAACTCACTAAATTTCCAGAGGAAGTTAATAATTAAGTCTCCTAACCCAATGGGAAGTGAGCCACCTCCTTTTGGGCAGAGCCATTATAACTTTTATGGTCTTATGATCTGAAATGGTATTTAGAGGCAAGGAAGAGGGGAGACAAGGACCAACAGAGGAACGAACGGAAGGGGAGAGAGCTCAGGGGGAGAGCTCAGGGATCCACCCTGAAGGGGGGACACTGGGGGACGCACACACTCCCAGACTGACACTCATGCACCATGCATGAATACATCTCTTTACATTCATGAAAATTCCTCAACACCTAATACTTAGAACTCGGAGGTCACAAGAAGTAAATCCTCTTTAGGAGTATCCATTTTGAAACTACGGCAGCCATCTTAACTCTGGTAACCAGCCCATAGGAATTGCAGCCATCCTGGAATGGGTAATTATGTCATGTTGATTTTATTTTGCATGTTCTCTCAAATATTGATATGTTCTCACAAATATTGATGTATTGAATATTATTCAGTTGATAATCATTCTCCCGAATCAATAACCGCCTTGTAGATTTTTCTCTAAAGATTCAAATTTTTCATTATATTTTTCTTTTTGCATAGTTGCCACATTTATTGACAAAGCAAACGTCTAATTTATTTCACAATTTTAACCACTTACTTACCTGCAGTATAGTAACGGTTGCACGTGTGAAATACAGATGTTCTGTTTAATTGTCAAGTTCACAAGGTTATTGATTCTACCGAGAAGTTATCATGGTGGTATTAGGTCAAAGGGACGGTACGCCCATTTTTGCAAGTGTTTTTATTGATTTTCAAGACGTTCATGTAACGCAATCGGTATCTTAATTTCATGTGATTATTTGTGTTTGTTTACCAATAAAATTTCTATTTCGTATGACCACACGTCTCCGTGAATAAGTTTCACAAGCATAGACTGTGTCATATTGATTGATTTCGTATCTTAAAAATATCTTCGTTAAAAATTACTCAAGGATAATTATTGTGCGGGAAACCTGTCCTTAAAAAGGCACAACTTATTCTGACTGAATATTCACGACAAGCGTCATGTCACAACTGAGTATAAAAGAGAAGAGAGGTGCCTCTAAGTGTAGCAATATGGTTACATTTAATGAAGGTACAACATTTAGCAACTCACATGGTTGATGATTAAAAGAGGCACATCTAAGTATGCAGGCATCCGGGGTAAAGCTGTCCACATAGACCGTGCTCCTCACCGCCATCAACGTCATCCCTTCCACGAGCGCTTCAAGCCTTGCTTTCAGATCGCTCTACTGCAGGGTAGTCTTCCTGGTCACTATTGCAGACTGACAGCGGTGAGAGCCGGCGGTGTGGAGGATGGTCTATGGGGACAGCTTTACCCCGGATGCCTGCATACTTAGATGTGCCTCTTTTAATCATCAACCATGTGAGTTGCTAAATGTTGTACCTTCATTAAATGTAACCATATTGCTACACTTAGAGGCGCCTCTCTTCTCTTTTATACTCTGGAGCTCCTGTTGGATTTTGCCTCTAATCTCCTTGTGAAGGCTTCCATTTGTAGATGGACATTTTATGGTTACACAACCTGGTCACATTGCTATAATCTTTTTATATGGATTATTAATTGAAGGACTTATGAATAAATGGTTGTGGAACGAATCATCTGAGTTTCCATTATTTCTTATGGGGAAATTCGCTTTGATATACAAGTGCTTTGGATTACAAGCATGTTTCCGGAACGAATTATGCTCGCAATCCAAGGTTTTACTGTATTCAAATGATATGATTACCGTTCATATCTGTGCGACTTCAAGTCGCAGCGACTTTCAAAGTAGTCCCTGCACTACTTTGGTCCGACTTGACGTCCATAGACCTCAAGATTACACAGGCATTGCTTCAAGTCGTGTCAAAGTCGTGCGACTTTCAAGTGAAAAAGGGGCCTTAAATTTCGCCACCATACAGCTGCATATGTGACAAGACTCAAAACAGAGTTGCATTTTATATATAAGGAATGTAGGTGGACTACAGAGAGAACATTGTATATACACAGCACAATAAAATGCTCCGCTGACCAAAAATACAATTAAAATGTGTTTTAAACAAAATAAAATCTACATATTACAGCAATACAATGACAACGGCACATCTTCAGTAGGCACATGCCAGAAAGTTGAACTGTATGTGTTGCCCACTAGCAACCTATCCGTTTCTTTCCATCACGTTGCTTTGGCAAGTTTTTAAAGTGAAAAGAAGTGGAATAACTGCAACACAAACAGTTCGGCTTTCATACACTTTCATCCATGAGGGTCTCTGAATGTAGAATAGCAACCTGTGGTCGGCCGGCCGGCTGCAGCGGAACTGCAAACTCCAGCATGCTTACCTTCACAGATCTGGTCCAGCCGCAGCCTCTTCACCTTCTGCCGCTCCAACACGTCCATCTTCTTCTGCGGCCAATCTGCTATACCCTGGCATATCTACCCCACGTCACTGCTTGCCAGGCTGCAAGGAAGCAGGGAGTCAAATGATTTATCCTTGAAACAGCACAACAGCTACTTTTATCATGAGGCTACCAGATTTATAAATAGCACTGGAAAGAAAACGCCAGGAACTATTTCATATACAGGACAGTCAGCAGAACAACATCAAAGGTGTGCCAGTTCATAGCAGAGCCAAGTAGATGGAATACCTACTTCCCAGTGCTGAACACGATGAAGAAGACTGCCCTAGAATGTGAACATTATATAGGAATTCCACTAAACTGGCTCCATAACACCCCCCCAATATAAAGTGTACCTAAACCCAAAAAACGATCTATATTACAGTCTGTGCTACCTGCATTCGTTTCTGGCATTTTTCCTTTATTTTCATCTGGTAATGCTGCAAACACCACACTTCCTGCCCCTTGTGTCTATACCTTCCTTTACACGCATATGTATACCTTCCTTTACACGCATATTAGAGCTGCACAATTTTGGCTAAAATGAGCATCACGATTTTTTTTGCTTAGAATAGAGATCACGATTCTCGCAGTGTAACATCATCTTTCACATTATACAAAAAAAGTAAAAAAATTGAGCTAACTTTAATGTTTCTTTTTTTAAATTCATTAAAGCTGGAGAAAAACAAAATTTATATATATATATATATATATATATATATATATATATATATATATATATATATATATATATATATATATATATATATATATATATATATATATATAAAAAGCCGGCAGCTACAAATACTGCAGCTGCTGACTTAATAAATGGCCACTTACCTGTCCCAGGGTCCACTTCCCGGTTCCCTACTGCGCATGCGCGAGTCACGCTGCGCATCCTAACTGGTCCCCGCTATCTCCAGGGACCTGTGTGTTTCCCAGGAGACAGCGGGGGGGTAGTGCGGGAAGGGGTGTGACTCCCACGGGAGTCTATTCCCGGAAGTGGGTGCAAATACCTGTATTAAACAGGTATCTGCACCCCACTACCCCCTGAGAGGTGACAATTGTGACACCAGAGGGGGGGGGGAAATCAGATGAGCGGAAGTTCCACTTTTGGGTGGAAGTCCACTTTAAGTTGAAGGTGAAGTTTTGGCTTTGCATCACTCAGAATGAATAGGGACAGCAATATCTGGCTGCAAGCGATGCTACAAGTCCGTTATAATTACTCCCCAGACTGGCAGCCTGCCGGGTAGAGCGCTGACATTAAACATTGCATCCCAAATTGCGTACAGCACTTCTGCGTAGAATTCTGTATTCGTGTTTTCTATAGAGATCATGTTTAAAGGATTAATAATGTACGACCTATATTTTCATATAGGCTAATATATATATATATATATATATATATATATATACACATATATATATATATATATATATATATATATATATATATATATATATATATATATATATATATATATATATATATATATATATATATATATATATATATATATATCTATATCTATCTCTGTTCTATTTTGTCTTTCTTGGGGTCACATGAGAACACTGTACAACACCTTTCAGGGGCTGTTCACAAGGCAAAATGTGCATTGCGTGCAGGTAAACATACATGCGTTGATGTGTGTTCACATGCTGCGTTACTTTTTTTTAGCAATGCACTTTTCTCATTACTCCCTGGTACATGCAAAGGATCTAGCCACTTCAGCCCAGGAAGATTTTACCCCCTTCCTGACCAGAGCACTTTTTGCGATATGGAACTGCGTCATTTTAACTGAAAATTGCGTGGTCGTGCGATGTTGCACCCCCACAAATAGAGCTTTCTTTTGGTGGTATTTGATCACCTCTGTGGTTTTTTATTTTTTGCGCTATTCACAAATTAATGAAAAATTTGAAAAAAAAAAAGTTTAGGCCGATATGTATTCTACATATTTTTGGTAAAAAAATAAAAATAAATAAATAATATCGCAACGAGCATATATTGATTGGTTTGCACAAAAGTTATAGCATCTACAAAATAGGGGATAGTTTTATGGCCTTATTATTTATTAATTTTTTACTAGTAATGGCGGCGATCTGCAACCTGAAACCTTACCTGAATCCAAAGCCTGCGATGTCAATGCTGTCTCCACTAGCAGCGAGCGTCCATCTTCACCCTTCTTCCTTCCGGGGCCGCGAACTCCGGCTCTGTGACTGGCTGGAGATGCATGACGTCACGCGCAGGAGCCGCCAGTCACGGCATGACCCCCTTTAGAAACGGCACAATCTGCCCTTTCTAAAGTGTGCATGCGCCGTAAACATCGGCACACGGCTTTATTGTAAATATCTCCTAAACCATGGAGGTTTAGGAGATATTTCCACCACCTACAGGTAAGTCTTAACTTACCTGTAGGTAAAAGGTGTACAACCACTTTAAAGTGTATTTTTTCAACAACAAAAAATTGCGTTAGAAAGACCGCTGCGCAAACACGGTGTGACAAAATATTGCAACAACCACCATTTTATTCTCTAGGGTCTCTGCTAAAAAAAAAAAAAAAAAAAAAAATCATATCATGTTTGGGTGTTCCAAGTAATTTTCTAGCAGAAAATAATGATTTTTACTTGTAAGCAACAAAATGTCAGAAAAGGTTTGGTCTTTAAATGGTTAAACCTCCCTCATTTACAAGCTGAAGTTTTCCTTTGATGAAAGAACCAAAAGATACTTTTTTTCTACTTATTTGTGTTGTGATAAAACTTGGCAGGCTGCCTGGATTTTTTTTTCCAGCTGCACTTGTTAGAAAGAACCGTGGCACGCCGTTTTGAAGATCGGGAAGGGAAAGAGATTGCGATTTCTATTCGATTAGCCGTGCAGCTCTAACACACATGAACTTTAATGGCATCCCAGTCCGTACGGTTCAATATTGAGTTGCACTTTGCAGCTATAGTGCACAAAGCAAGGTCCATAAAGACATGAATGGGTGAGTTTGGGGTGGAGGAACTTGACTGGCCTGCAGAGTCCTGACCTCAACCCGACAGAACACCTTTGGGGTGAATAAGAGTGGAGACTCCGAGCCAGGCCTTTATGACACATCAGTACCTGACCTCACAAATGCGCTTCTGGAAGAATGGTCAAACATTCCCATAGACACACTCCTAAACCTTGTGGACGGCCTTCCCAGAAGAGCTGAAGCTGTTATAGCTGCAAAAGGGTGGGCCAACTCAATAATGAACCCTAGCGACTTAGGCCCCTTTCACAAGGTAAATAGATTGTGCACTTTGCAAAGCGCAGTTGCTCCAGAGCTTACTAAATGGAGGTAAGGCGTCACTTTGCAAAGAGTACCCAATCACGTGGAGGGGGGGGGCGCATATTTGCTTGCACATGATAGGATGATAGAAGTCAGCAGAATTTCTGCTAATTTACCAAGCTCTGGAGCAACTGCAAAGTGCACATTCTTTTTCCCTTAAAAAAATAAATCAACCTCTATGTGTCCATGCACATTAGGCAATTTAAAGCATATTTCAAGAGGAGAGTGCATTTTTGAGAGAAGTATTTAGGCAGAAAAAAAAGGCTAAACGCTCATAAACTCTGCATTTAGTAGTGTGCGGCATTTTCAAGTGTACTTCAAAATATAGTGAAAAATTAGCATAGGGGGAAAGTTTTTGAAAAAAGAAAACAAAAAAACAAAACAAAACAAAACACTTAGAAAAGCAAATGCCCATAAACTCTCCTAAACTCTTGTGGAATACGAGCCACTGTGAGTATTTTTTCTGCAACTTTCTGCCAGAGGTTTTGCCTTTTTTTCTGCTCCTAGTGTGCATTGACCCTTACTGTGATCATAAGAAGT
Source organism: Lithobates clamitans (assembly GCA_037952925.1). NCBI lineage: Eukaryota > Metazoa > Chordata > Amphibia > Anura > Ranidae > Lithobates > Lithobates clamitans. Next base: position 183,829 of record JBBGZY010002967.1, read on the forward strand.
ACATCAACAGCAGTCACATAGGATGTGGAAAAAAGAAATGTAGGGCCCGCATGTGTCCACTACTTCTCAGTAGCATATCATAACTGTCATTAGGGGAGACAGACAAAACATAACACTTCCAGATTCTCAATGATCAAATACTGCTATCCGCACGGACAGCAAATTTGCATTACACAAGATCTCCCAGCCTCAGAAACAGAGACAATGGATTTTAGGCCCGGTTCCCATTGATGCTGTGCGAGATTTGCAGTGATTGCTGTGCATTTTCCACACTGCATCAAAATCGCACCCCATTCATGCCAACCGCTGCCGGTGTGTATGTTAACGACACCCCGAAATCGGTTTGCAAAATTCAGTGCAATTTGCATAATGGGATCTAGAGCTGCACGATTCTGGCCAAAATGAAAAAATAAAGATCATGATTCTCGCGGCATAACATCATCTTTCATATTATACAAAACAAATTGGGCTAACTTTATGGTTTAGTTTTTTTTAACCAGTTGTCGCCTCTCGTTCTGTGACGTCATATCACGTTGTCCCATTCAAACAGGGATTCCATGCAATCGGGTGCAGCGTGTCACTGAGACACACCTCGTCACTGACCGGGGGAAACAGCAATTGGGCATGGCCTGTTTACCACGTGATCAAGTCACGGCTGATCACGGACGGTACCGCCCCATTGCACACGGCGCGTGCATGTCGGCGTGTTCCCAGGAACACTGCTCGTCACCGACAGTGGTAAATAGCCATTGGTAGGTGGCTTTTACCATGTGATCGGCTGTGATCCAATCACAGCTGATCACTAAATGTAAACACAGACCGGTAACTAACTGTTACCGGCTCTTCCCTCCTCACACACCATTTCCAATGTGAGGAGAGAAGAGCCAGGTGCACAGAGTTACAGATTTGTCTTCTGTAGTGTCTGCACCAAGCACAACACTTGTCACATTGCCCCCCCTCCCCCATTGTCACCTATCACCCAACAGTCACCACAGTCATCCCATAAAGTGCACCTGTCACGTAAGAGACTGCCATCAGTGACCGTTGGCCTGTCGCTCATCACACAGTGACCATGGCCTGTCACCCATCAGTGACAGTCACCCATCAGTGACCATCACAGACCGTGACCCATCAGTCACCATCGCTCATCATCACCCGTCACCCATCAGTCATCATCACCCGTCACCTGCCACCAGTCACACAACCATCAGCGTCATGTCCAAAAGAGTATTACAACAGTGAGGAGACGTTCCAGATCCTCTCCATGACTGATGAGAGCAGCGGGGAGTTCTCAGATTCCAATGCCAATTCTGATTCCGAATCAAATTCGCCATTTGAACCCATCGAGAGTAGTGGATCGGCAAATGATTCGGATGAAGAATGGGTCCCTCCTAAAAGGGCACCGCGCTCTGGAAATCAATTCCCAGTACTAGCGCTGCTGCCAGCGTTAGGCCCCAAGAAGACATTCCCAGGCCCAGTACCAGCCCTGTCACCAGCGATAGCCCCCAGGAACAAATACCTAGTACCAGCAGTGCCCCATCACGCCCAAGTCCCGGCACAAGACCTGCAAATCTTCCAACTACCAGCACTGGAGCGTCACGTCCCCATAGAGCCAGGGCCGATGCATACATCCCAGCTGGTCTTGCCAACCCAACATGGTTGCCTCCCAACTCAGGATGAACAAGAATTCCCGATTTCACCGCACAGCCAGGTGTGCAGGTCAATACCAAAAACTTCACAGAGATTGATTGCCTTTATCCATTTTTGCCCAAAACTTTGCCGCAATTCATCGTGGACCAGACCAATCTATATGCCCAGCAGTATATTGCCAACAACCCCCAATCATCATATGCCCGTCCGTTTGAGTGGAGAGATTGACTTTGGAGTTCAAATTGTTTATGGGCCTCACCATAAACATGGGGCTTAAAAAAAAAAAACACAACGACATGCCTACTGGTCCACAACCCTATCCACCACATGCCCATTTATTCTGCAGTAATGCCAACGTCCCAAAATGAGATGTTTATGCGCTTCCTTCATTTCAGGGCAATACCCAGTGCCCTCCCCAAAAATCATCCAAATTACGATAAATTATATAAAATTCGCTCACTCATAAAATTTCTTTTCCCAACGATTTGCAGAACTCTATGTCCCCGATTAATCGGTACCGATTTATCGGTAGATGAGTCCCTGGTACCCTTTACAGGCTGAGCAAAAGGGCCAGATACGGAGTCAAATTTTATAAACTTTGCGAGAGAGTCACAGGATATCTGTATGCGTTCCGCATATACGAAGGGAAGAGATTCCCAGCTCCAGCCCCCTGAGTGCCTGGCCTACATGGGCACAAATGGAAAAAAAAAAAAAAAAAAATTGTATGGGACCTGGCATACCCACTGCTGAAGAGAGGTTACCATATATACCTGGATAACTTCTACACCAGCCTGGCCCTTTTCAAACACCTATACCTCGCAAAAACCCTGGCCTGCAGAACCTCTAGAAAAAAAACAGGAAGGGCTTCCCACGATCTACACAAAAAACTAGGTAGGGGGGAAAGAGCAGATTTGAGATGCAATGAAGTGCTGGTCCTGAGGTGGTAGGATACCAGAAATGTGCACATTGTTTCCACCATCCATGAAGACACTACAATTGAGGTTCAAAGAAGACGAGGTCCCATTGCAAAGCCAACGTGTGTCCAAGATTACAATCTCTACATTGGGTGGGGGGGGGGGGGGATGGGGGGGTGTATTTCAACGACAAAATGTTTAAATGCTTCAGCCCCATTTGTCAATAAAAAAAGGTCCTGTTTCTGGTACAAGAAAGTTACAGTATATCTCATCCATTTGCCATTTAGAACGCATACATTATCTACGCCAAATCCACGGAAAGCCCCACCTCCTTCCTAAAATTCATTGAAGAGGTTGTCACGTCCCTCATCTACAAATAAAGACCCCTCCCAGAAGACCTTCGCTCTGAGGCCGTTAGCCGACAATGAGCGCCACTTTCCGGACAACATTCTACCATCTGAAGCAGGCCGAAGACGCCAAAAAATATGCACCAAAATAGGATATCGAAAAGATACCAGCTTCCATTGTCCCCAGTGTCCCTCCCAACCTGGCCTTAGCATTGGTGAATGCTTCAGACTTTTCCACACTTTCCTAAAATATTAGCCCATAGTTTTAACCATTTCCCCATTTTCATAATCTCTGCTGACCATTTTCCATGCTTCCTCAAATAACCATGCCACTGCCTTCCACTTTTGCCTACCGCTTGGACTGATCTATTGCCCTACCGCTTGGACTGATCTATTGCCCTGTTACTGTAGTACACATGGGTCTCAAATATGCGAGGGGCTCCAGAATTATTTTTCCGAAAGGAAAAAAAACATTTTTTTGTTTTCTCCGGGTTTCGTAATTTCCGGATTAGGGTCTGGAGTCCGGAGGCTTCACAGAGATTTGGGTGGGTGAAGCCTCTACCCTGTGCACAAGTCTTACCCGATTGTGGCCCTCAGCCTGCTGCTGACTTACTGCCATCATGCCTCTGCCTGCCGCATGAACTGACCAAACCTCTGCCTGCTACCTGGACTATGGAAATAATTAGCTGTAGCAAGAGGCAGTACAATAATGAGTGTCTGCAGGTAACAGTGTACCAGAACCAATATTATGGCTGTGCTGGCTCTGCCTGGGCAATTCCTATGGACAAATGCTTTAGCTGTGCTGACAATATCCTTGTGCTGACTATAGACAATATTCCTGCCTGGATAATACTAATATCTCTCTCTCTCTCTCTCTCTCTCTCTCTCTCTCTCTCTCTCTCTCTCTCTCTCTCTCTCTCTCTCTCTCTCTCTCTCTCTCTCTCTCTCTCTCTCTCTCTCTCTCTCTCTCTCTCTCTCTCTCTCTCTCTCTCTCTCTCTCTCTCTCTCTCTCTCTCTCTCTCTCTCTCTCCTCTCTCTCTCTCTCTCTCTCTCTCTCTCTCTCTCTCTCTCTCTCTCTCTCTCTCTCTCTCTCTCTCTCTCTCTCTCTCTCTCTCTCTCTCTCTATATATATATATATATATATTTATTTTATTTATTATACTGGATAATACTATTGTTGTCGCTAAGCACATCCCTGCCTGCTGCCTGGACCAATTCTCTCCTCTATAACACAGGTAATACTTTTTTTTACCCTTTCCGCAATAGAAATTATTTTGGAGTGTAATTCTTGATATGTAACATGCTACGTGTTAGAAATATGAAGGGCCTACAAAAATGATAGGTTATCAGGAAATTATGTGTGTAATTTATGCTCGTAGAACGCCTGACGGTGCTACTTGGATGTTGGGCCTCTGCATGTAGCCAGGCTGTGTAAAAGTCTCACACATGGTATCGCCATACTCAAGAGGAGCAGCAGAATGTATTTTGGGGTGATATTTTTGCTATGTACATGTTACGTGTTGGAAATATCTTATAAATGGAAAAATTTGTGTAAAAAAAAAAAAAAAAAAATTCATATTTTTCCACATTTACCATAAACTTCTGGAAAAAAATGAACCATTCAAAAGACTCAACATGCCTCATAGATTAGACGTTGGTGTGTTTGCTTTCCAAAATGGGGTCATTTTGTTGGCAATTCCATTGTCCTGGTGCTCCAGGGCCTTCAAAAGTGTGATAAGTCGTCATGACATTAGATGTGTAATTCATGTCCCTGGAACACCTGATGGTGCTCCCTGTATGTTGGGCCTCTGTATGTGGCCTGGCTGTGAAAAAGTCTCACACGTGTGGTATCGCCATACTCAGGAGTAGCAGAATGTATTTTCGGGTGCAATTTGTTGTATGCATATGCTCTGTGAGAGAAATAACCTGTTAATAGGACAATTTTGTAAAAAATAAAATAAAAATAAAAAACCTTCATTTTGCAAAGAATTGTGGGAAAAAAAATTACACAAAAAAAAAATAATAAAAAACACACCATGCCTCATAATAAATACCTTGGAATGTCTACTTTCCAAAAAGGGGCAATTTGGGAGGTATTTGTACTTTCCTGGCTTGTTATGCCCCGTACACACGATCTGAAAAATCGGACGACAGATCGTCCGGTTTTTTTTTGCATGCTAGTCGTATATTGAACCTGAAGAGTTTACTAAAGTTACGAAAATTCGAAAAAAATTCTCTCGTACGACAGAAAAAAAAAAAAAAAAAAAAAAAATCGTAATTGATGTCATGTGTTGTAGTGTCTTTGTATTGTATGTTTGGACAACTGTACTGATTAAACGAAAATCCTATGATCTGGTATCGTACAAAAAAATTTTTCGTGCATGTCCGATAAAATAATAAATCGGATTAACTGTTGTGATCGGCTCTCGAAAGCTCTGTACCAACGATCCAATTATCGTACGATCGCATCGAAAGTGGTATTTTTCGTATGATTTTTGGATCGTGTGTATGGGCCATTAGGGTCTCAAGAAACGAGATGGGCCTTCAGTACATCAGGTGTGATCAATTTTCAGCGATTGGCACCACAGCTTGTAGACTCTAATGCCCCGTACGCACGGTCGGACATTGATCGGACATTCCGACAACAAAATCCATGGATTTTTTTTCCGACAGATGTTGGCTCAAACTTGTCTTGCATACACACGGTTGCACAAAGTTGTCGGAAAATCTGATCGTTCTGAACGCGGTGACGTAAAACGCGTACGTCGGGACTATAAACGGGGCAGTAGCCAATAGCTTTCGTCTCTTAATTTATTCTGAGCATGCGTGGCACTTTGTGCGTCGGATTTGTGTACACACAATCGGAATTTCCGACAACTGATTTTGTTGTCGGAAAATTTTATAGCAAGCTCTCAAACTTTGTGTCGGAAATTCCTATGGAAAATGTGTGATGGAGCCTTAACTTTCACAAAGACCAAATATACACCAATTTGGGTTATTTTTACCAAAGATATGTAGCAGTATACATTTTGGCCAAAATGTATGAAGAAAAATTACTAATTTTCTAAATTTTATGACAAAAAAAAAAAAAAAAAAAAAAAAAAAACACAACCCAGTAGTGATTAAATACCACCAAAAGAAAGCTATTTGTGTAAGGACGGAAATCTCATATGGGTACAGTGTTGCATGTCTGAGTAATTGTCAAAGAGCGAGCGCTGAAAGCTGAAAATTGGTCTGGGCAGGAAGGGGGTATAAGTGCCCTGTATTGAAGTGGTTAAAATTCATTAAAGTGTATTTTTTTCCCAAAACAAAAATTGCATTTGAAAAACCGCTGCGAAAATATAGTGTGACATAAAATAGTGCAACAACCACCATTGGTTGGCTGGGTTAGACAAAAAAAAAAAAAAAAAACAAACGGTGCGATCGATTTGTCTGAAAAGTGCAAAAAAATACCTGTTAATGCTGCCAGATATTCAGAGCCGTCCTGTGTCCAGTGCACTCTGCCTGTGTTATCTCAAGTAGAGTAATGGTGGCCATACACTAGACGAAAAATCATTCAAAAATCCGTCATTTAGACGGTTTGTTCGTTTATCGTCTAGTTAATGGGCACAAAGTGATCGGTTGTGACATTTGAGCCCGAAAAATCTAAGGAGAAGTTTGGAAAACTTTGGCCGAATGGACGATAAATTGAAAGGTTAATGTGTTTCTCGCCCAAACAGTTTGCACTGGGCTTATGTGACAAAACAAAACAAAAAAACTCGATTAACTTATGTCAGTTAAACAAATTTCGGTCATTACATGATGGCAGAATCGTTTGCTCTCAGGACCATGTGTTCAATTTTTTTTTTTTTACTTTGACAGGTATATGGCTAGCATAAGTAGCCTTCCCAGTCCTATCTTGCAAACGAGAGGGCGATGGGAATGGGAAGGGGGAGTAGTTTGGCGAGAGAAAACCAGGCAGGGCTGACATCACTCATGCTGCGTACTGTCAGCCCCACAACAGCCTTAAGGAGCTAGTGCATTTCTGGCAGATCAACAAGTTATTTTTCGATATTTGCGAGATCTTTAAATAAATAAAACATGGGGGAATGAGCATGCATTGCATAGATTTACTGCATATATGTCTTTTTTTTGCTTAGATGTACACTTTAACTGTTTAGGGGGCTTGAACATCTCTTAGCCATGTTTAAAAAGTCACAGGGCACAACAAAACGTCAATTTGTGTTATCTAACATACCAATCATGGTGTGAATCCTATAGAAACGCAGCATAAAAACTATATTTTTCCCCCCCAACTTCGGAAATGAACTTGGTCATTCTGTAATTCCACCACAAGAGGGCAGCGTCTGCATAGAACATTTAAAGCTGCTTTTGGGAATGTCACTTGGGAAGGATCTTTTGTTCTGTAATAATAGACTGTGTCTGTAAACAACAATCAGGCATATTAAATGGTGCTTCTGTTGAAGATAATACACAATAAAAAGCTTCAACAGCGCAGGGCCTTCCGTGCCATCTTATCACCAAGGGAACACATTTTAGAAAACTGGTTACTGTCCAGCTATTGAAATGTGGACGACTCTATTGCAGAAAAGCTACAAATCGAATACAAATCATGAAGTGCTGGTCCCTCAACCGATGATCATTTCATATATACACAACATCCTTTCTGAAGGTCACTGTCAGCATATAGCAATACAACAATTATACAGATCTTTTTACGTTAGAAGAGTGACATTTTTCTTGTTTTGGACTGGCACAAAATATGGTGTGCAGAGAAGGGCCAAAAGAAAAAAAATAATAATTTTACATACCCATGATGACTGTTACACTAATAGGGCTCCCATTAACAACAGCAATTTAGAAAGTATTGGTTTCCCAAAATGTACTGATCACATGTACATGGCCAGAAAAGATGCCAAGAGAGGAGCGGTCTTCCTGATCCCACTTCTCTCATGCAGTCTGTATTTTGGCTCACATACACACCGCTGGCATCATCACCCACCTGGGCAACACACACATGTACATTGTTGAAGATTTATTAAGCCCTTTTGGGCAACAATGTAGGTAGCACACTACAAGTGCCGATCTTAGTACTGACAAAATGAAAATCTTTTCTTGGGAACACAATAGGAGGTCTTAAAGAAGAATTACAGGCTTGGAATACGGTTACGTTGGTCCAGCTTGGACCCATGCAATTACAGTAAAATCTTGGATTGAGAGTAAGCTTGGTTTGGGATCACATTTAGCAAGACAAGCAAAATTTAATACATTTTGACTCCATATACAAGCGATGTCTTGATACAAGAGTAGATTCATGTCACAACTGAGTATAAGAGAGAAGAGAGGCGCCTCCAAGTGTAGCAATATGGTTACATTTAGGATATAAAGGATCGTTTTTTGTTTTTTTTAAATAACAAACATGTTATACTTCCCTCCACTGTGCAGCTCATTTTGCACAGAGTGGCCCTGAACATCCATTTCTGGGGTCCCTCAGTGGCTCTTGCAGCTCCTCCCCGCATTAGATAACCCCCTTGGAGAAGCGCTCTCCCGAGGGGGGTCATCTTGCAGGCGCGCTCCAGAGTCCAGCATTCGCCGTCCACAGGGCTCGACAAACCCCGGTCGCCAGGTCGCATTTGCGACTAGAATTAGCGACCTGGCGCGGCACACCTGGGGCATTCTGTCTCTGTGATGACCCCGAGCGATCACGTCGGGCCGCGCCGGCCGGTAATTGAGGCCGCGGCTTTGCGGCCTTCTGCAGTACTTCTGGAATCTGGCGCCATCTTGTGGTTGCCGGTCGTTTAAAAAAAAAAACCTGGCTCCTAACTTTTTTAGCTGGCTGCTAGATTCCAAACAAATTCGTCAAGCCCTGGCCGTCCATGGAGGCTGAATGCAGGGCTCAGCCCCGCCCCCCCCGGCACCCGCGTCATTGGATTTGATTGACAGCAGCGGGAGCCAATGGCTGCGTGCTGCTATCAATCTATCCAATCAAGAGCCGGGATCCCATGGAGAGAGGGACGGCGGGGACGTGCCGTTGGAAATTTGGGGCTCAGGTAAGTAAAAAAAAGGGAGGGGGGCTGGGGGCCGGTGACTGCAAGGTGTTTTTTCACCTACATGCATAGGATGCATGAAGGTGAAAAAACACGAGGGTTTACAACCCCTTTAATGAAGGTAAAACATTTAGCAACTCACATGGTTGAGGATTAAAAGAGGCACATCTAAGTATGCAGGCATCCGGGGTAAAGCTGTCCACATAGACCGTCCTCCTCACCGCTATCAACGTCATCCCTTCCACCAGCGGTTCAAGCTTTGCTTTCAGATCGTTCTACTGCAGGGTAGTCTTCCCGGTCACGATTGCAGACTGACAGCGGTGAGAGCCGGTGGTGCGGAGGACGGTCTATGTGGACAGCATTACCCCGGATCCCTGCATACTTGGATGTGCCTCTTTTAATCATCAACCACGTGAGTTGTTAAATGTTGTACCTTCATTAAATGTAACCATATTGCTACACTTAGAGGCTCCTCTCTTCTCTTTTATACTCTGGAGCTCCTGCTGGATTTTGCTTCTAATCCCCTTGTGGATGGACATTTTATGGTTACACAACCTATCACATTGCTATGATCTTTTTATATGGACTATAAACTGAAGGACTTATGATAAAATGGTTGGTGGAACGAATCATCTGTGTTTCCATTATTTCTTATGGGGAAATTCACTTTGATATACGAGTGCTTTGTATTACATCATGTTTCTGGAAAGAAATATGCTCGCAAGCCAAGGTTTTACTGTACCATATGTACATACAATTCCTGGCCGATGCTCGTGGATGCTGGAAATCACTGAAGTAGACACCACTACTACTAATGATCTCAACTTGTTTCCAGGACACCGCGCTGAGTGGTTGGCCTATTGCATTTGAACACAGGAGGCAGGCCACTCAGCATGGGCGCCATTCAGAGAATGCTGTGCATTGCCTGAATAAATGCAAAGCGTTCTCTGATTTGACTACAGGGAGAGGTGTGGGGGGGGGGACATTATGTATAATATAGCCATACCTGGAATTTTATTTTAATATATGCTGAAAAAAGGGGGGCCCCTTTGCACAATTTTGTTCGGGCTGCATGCACCTATGACATTATGCTGCACTGGAGATATGATCAGAAATGTGTCAATCTTTTCCATGTATGAGGGTCCTTTTGCACCAGAGGAGTTGGTACTTTTTTTCAATGCATGTCATCGTAAGGACCTGTAAAAGATAAATCAGTGAGAATGGGAGCAGTTCACATTGGTGCTTTGCGCTGATGTGCAGTGGAAAAAAGTAACGGAAGCCCTACTTCTCCCAATGCAATGAAATGCATGATTGGCTCATATTAGTGCAGCACAAGGCTCATCAATGCACAAAACAAAAACAGCAGGCCAGCACAAGTTGGGCTCCTCTGCAGTTCCCTAGCCGCTTGCTGACCGCCGCACACAGATGTACGTTGGCAGAATGGCACAGGCAGGCAAATGGGCGTACCTGTACGTCCCTTTAAATTTGCCGCCTATCGGGCGCACGCCCGGCGCACGAGCGTGCCCGTGGGTCTCGGAAACTCGATGTTCGCCGGCAGCCCGTGATTGCGGTGTGGAGAGGTAGAACGGGGAGATGTCTATATAAACAAGGCATTTCCCCATTCTGCCTTGTGACATGACAAGAGATCTACTGCTCCCTCTCATCGGGAGCAGTGATCGCTGTCATCGGGAGCAGTGATCGCTGTCATATGAGTGGTAGTCCACCCCCCCCTACAGTTAGAAATCACTCCCTAGGACACACTTAACCCCTTGATCACCCCCTAGTGTTTAACCCATTCACTGCCAGTGACATTTTTACAGTAATCAATGCATTTTTATACCACTAATCGCTGTATAAATGACAATGGTCCCAAAATAGTGTCAAAAGTGTCCAATGTGTCCGTCATAATGTCGCAGTCACGATAAAAATCGCAGATTGCCGCCATTACTAATTTAAAAAAAAAATGAATAAAAATGCCATAAAACTATCCCCTATTTTGTAGACGCTATAACTTTTGCGCAAACCAATCAATATACGCTTATTGCAATTTTTTTGACCAAAAATACGTAGAAGAATACAAATCGGCCTTAACGGAGAAAGAAATTCGTTTATATATTTTTGGGGGATATTTATTATAGCAAGAAAGTAAAAAATATTGCTTTTTTTTTCTTCAAAATTGTCGCTTTTTTTGTTCATAGTGCAAAAAAAAAAAACGCAGAGGTGATCAAATACCACCAAAAAAAAGCTCTATTTGTGGGAAAAAAAACAAGTCAATTTTGTTTGGGTACAACGTCGCACGACTGCGCAATTGTCAGTTAAAGCGACGCAGTGCCGAATCACAAAAAGTGCTCTGGTCAGGAAGGGGGTAAAATCTTCCTGGGCTGAAGTGGCTAGATCCTTTGCATGTACCAGGAAGTAATGAGAAAAGTGCATTACTAAAACACAATGCAGCATGTGAACACACATCAACGCACGTATGTTTACCTGCACGCAATGCACATGTTGCCTTGTGAACAGCCCCTGAAAAAGGTAGAGAAAGGTGTGTAAAATGAGGCCTATAACACACACGCTCAGCGCCAGATCAATCCTACAGTTCTATGCGCAGTGTAAAATAAACAAACACTTAAGAATATTAAATCCCACAATTATATGTGCAGTATTAAAAAATAAATATTCAAAAGTAGAAAGCAGCTGTTTAAAAAAAAGGAAGAAATGGCATAAATACAGTAGTATTTATGATCCAGTGTTTGACTGCTGGACTTTTTTTACTACTGTATTTAAGCCCCTGAAAGGTGTTGAACTGTGTTCTCATGTCACTACAAGAAAGACAAAATAATAAATAATAATAAAAAGAAACAAAAAACAAAAAAAAACACAATACTAACCTATATGAAAATATAGCTCATACATTAACAATCCTTTAAAAAATGATCTCTATAGAAAACACGAATACAGAATTCTACGCAGAAGTGCTGTACGCAATTTGGGATGCAACGTTTAATGTCAGCGCTCAACCCGGCAGGCTGCCAGTCTGGGGAGTAATTATAACGGACTTGTAGCATCGCTTGCAGCCAGATATTGCTCTCCCTATTCATTCTGAGTGATTGCAAAGCCAAAACTTCACCAAGAAGCACCGAGTCTTCCTGGGCCAAGGAGCAGCCATGATAAAGATGCACCAAGCACTCAGTTTTAAAATTGTAAAGGGATGGCCTAAAATATTCACTTGTAGGGAACCTATAACTAAAATATTAATATATAATAACTTGTGATGAATAAATAATGTGTCAGTGCTACTCACCTAGGCCTTTAGTCATCTCTAGGGGAAGACAATTAAATCAGATTTTCTCTTCTCCCCCCACTTCACAGATGATATGACCAAAGGCCTAAGACTTTGCTCATCAGGCTAGCCTTGAAAGCAAGAAAAAAAAACATTGTCTCTAGGAAAGCTAAGTATTTCGGCTCTTGTATAACACTTTACTAATCTCATCAAGGCTCCAATTAAAGCTTGCAATTTAATTGCTTACATTCACCTCAAAGTTTACAAAATATATCAAGGAGGATAAAATATACCCATCTTCTACCGTCTATCCTAGCTGCACCAACTTAACCACTTAAAAAGGTCCGAGCCTCTTTTTGAGATTAGTTGTTTACAAGTTAAAAACAGTTTTTTTTTGCTAGAAAATTACTTAGAACCCCCAAACATTATATTTTTTTTTTTCGTACACCCTAGAGAATAAAATGGCGCTCGTTGCAATACTTTCTGTCACACTGTATTTGCGCAGCGGTCTTATAAGCACACTTTTGAAAAAAATACACTTTTGAATTAAAAAAAATAAGACAACAGTAAAGTTAGCCCAACTTTTTTTTTTATATTGTGAAAGATAATGTTACGCCGAGTAAATTGATACCCAACATGTCACGCTTCAATATTGCGCCCGCTTGTGGAATGGCGACAAACTTAAACCTTAAAAATCTCCATAGGCGACATGTAAAAAATTCTACAGGTTGCATGTTTTGAGTTACAGAGGTGGTATTTTGCTAGAATTATTGCGCTCGCTCTACCAATCGCGGCGATACCTCACATGTGTGGTTTGAACACCATTTTAATATGTGGGCGCTAATCACGTATGTGTTCGCTTCTGCGCACAAGCTCAGCGGGACGGGGCGCGTTTAAAAAATGTTTTTTTTTTCTTATTTATTTTACCTTTTATTTTTACACTGTTCTTTTTAAAAAAAAAAAAAAAAAAAACATCCCTTGTAATAGAAAAAAAAAGCATGACAGGGCCTCTTAAATATGAGATCTGGGGTCAAAAAGACCTCAGATCTCATATTTACACTAAAATGCAATAAAAAATAAAAATAGTCATTTAAAAAAATAATTTAAAAAAATGGCCCTTTAAGAGCTATGGGCGGAAGTGACATTCTGATGTCGCTTCTGCCCTGAAATGGTATGGAGATGGGTGGGGGCCATCTTCCCCTCACTCGTCTCCATACCCAGGAAGGGGAAACATCCGATTGCCGCTTACCGGACCTGTCAGTAGCGGCAGAGGCTGAAGGCACCGGAGCACGGCAGGAGGGGGGTCCCCTCTCCCGCCACCGATAAAAGTGATCTTGCGGTGAATCCGACGCAGAGACCACTCTTATTGGAAAGCCGACCACCGGTCGAAGAAGAGAATAACGGGGCTTCTGCCATAACAACGATATTCCTCTTCAAAGTTAGGACTTATATCGGCGTGCGGCGGTCCGTGAGTGGTTAAACCCCCTTTTCACCATCATAGTTTAGGTCTAGAAGTGGAAGTAACATTCCACAAGGGCAGTACTGCTACAACCTTTATTTATTTCTTTTTTTTTTAACATGGTTGGTAAGGTTGAAAAAAAATAAAAAGACACAAGTCCAACTTGTGTGTGTGCGTGCAGGTTTAGGTTTATATTACATAGTATACCCCTGTATGTTGTAGTAGTTTAGGTACCGATCTAATATTAAAAAAAATAAAAATAAAAAAATACTAACCATGCTCCCTGCTGAAACCACTGCTTGTGGAAGAGAATTCCACATCCTTACCGCTATAACAGTAAAGAACCCTCTACGCAGTTTTAGGTTAAACTGCTTTTCCTCTAGTTTTAGTGAATGGCCGTTTGTTTTTTTAATTCCCTTTCATGGAAAAGGTTTATCCCTATATTGAGGTCACCAGTACAGTATTTGAAAACTGAAATCATATCCCTCTCAAGCATCTCTTCCCCAGAGAGAAAAAGTTCTGTGCTTGTAATCTTTCCTCATAACTGAGGTCCTCCAGTCCCTTTATTAACTTTGTTGCTCTTCTCTGGACTCTCTCCAGTTCCAGTACATCCTTCCTGAGGACTGGTGCCCAGAACTGGACAGCATACTCCAGGTGCGACCGGACCAGAGTCTTGTAGAGCGGGAGAATTATCGTTTCATCTCTAGGGTTAATCCCCTTTTTAATGTATGCCAATATTCTGTTGGCTTTGCTTGCAGCAGCTTGGCATTGCATGTTTTTGCCACCTAAATGCAATATTTGACATTTTTTCTACATTAAACCTGATTAACCATATGGTTGCCCACCCCATTAATTTGTTTAGATCCTCTTGCAAGGTTTCCACATCCTGCGGAGAAGCTATTGCACCGCTTAACTTAGTATCGTTTGCAAATACTGAGATTGAACTGTTTACCCCATCCTCGAGATCATTCATGAATAAATTAAATAGGATTGGTCCCAGCACAGAACCCTAGGGGGACTCCACCTTCCACACCAGACCATTCTGAGTACTCCCCATTTATCACCACCCTCTGAACTCGCCCTTGTAGCCAGTTTTTAATCCAGGTACTCAACCTTTGGTCCATGCCGACAGACCTTAGTTTGTACAGTAAACGTTTATGGGGAACTGTATCAAATGCCTTTGCAAAATCCAGATACACCACATCTACGGGCCTTCCTTCATCTAGATGGCAACTCACCTCCTCATCGAAGGTAATAGATTTCTTTGGCAAGAACGATTTTTCATGAATCCATGCTGATTACTGTTAACGTTTTCATTGCCAAAATCTTGTATGTAGTACCTTATCATCCACTCCAAGAGCTTGCATACTATTGATGTTAGGCTAACTGGTCTGTAATTCCCAGGGATACATCTTGGTAATTTTTTTAAATATTGTGCTAAATTGGCTTTTCCCCAATCAGCTGGTAACCACCTCCCCCTTGATCCATTAGTGAAGTCATCTCTCACATTCACATCATTCTTGATATACAGGCATACCCCTCCCCCTTTTTTAGCCTCCCTATATCTGCGATTAGGGAATACCCTTAAATGGTTGCCAGCCAATCATGAGAGCTATTGAACCAAGTCTCTGAAATTCCCACAAAATTCAAATCCTCCTTATACATAGCGTTTCTAGTTCTCCCATCTTGTCCGCCGGACTCCTGGAATTATTGAACATGCCTCGTAGTTTTATCCGGGTGCATACTATCTCCTTATTGGGTGTTCTGAGGTTGCAAATAGGACTGGGTATTATAATTACCACGGGTTTAGGTGCTTTAGTCAACCTACCACTAATGCCCCCAATACTACCCACTGAAATTTGCTCCACGCTACCTAGATTAAAAGCCCCTCTAACTGTTCGGTCATCTTCTCTTCCAGCCGATCTGCACTTTTCCCATTTAGGTGCAGTCTGTCCCTGCTAAAGATCTGGTAACCGACTGAGAATTCGGCCCAGTTCTCCAGGAACCCAAACCTTTCCTTTCTACACTAGCTCCTCAGCCACTTGTTTAATTCCCTAATCTCCCACTGCCTTTCTGGTGTAGCTCGAGGTACCAGTAGTATTTCTGAGAATACTACTGTGGCGGTCCTTTTCCTCAATTTGGCTCCTAAATTCCTAAAATTGTTTTTAAGGACACGCCATCTTCCTCTGACTTTGTCGCTGGTGCAAACGTGCACCATGACAGCCGGGTCTTCCCCAGCCCCTCGCAGTAATCTGTCACCAGATACGTGATGTGCCGAATCCGAGCCCCCAGTAGACAACATACAGTTCGGTGCTTCAGGTCTTTGTTACAGATTTCCCCCTCTGTCCTTCTGAGAATTGAGTCCCCTACCACCAAAAATCTCTGTCTTTACTTTCTCTAGACTCCACCTCCCTGCTCCGCCCTCACTGGAGGAGTTCCTTCCCTTAGCCAATAATCAAAACCAAGAAAGTTTCAGGAGGACAGATATTCTAATTCTCATGCCTATCCCTAGAAAGGACAGAGTTGTACTTTGGGCCGATATCGACTACATCTTAAAAAGTTTGTAAAGACCAGGGTCTACCCTATAGAACCACCCTACATATACACCTTTATCTATAAAAGTGCTTGGCAGCAGAGAAACACAAAATCTCTTTAACCACTTGCTTACTGGGCACTTATACCCCCTTCCTATCCAAGCCAATTTTCAGCTTTCAGCGCTGTCGCACTTTCAATGACAATTGTGTGGTCATGCTACACTGTACCCATATCAAATTTTTATAATTTTTTTCCCCACAGATAGAGCTTTCTTTTGGTGGTATTTAATCACTATTTTTTTTTTATTTCTTTGCTAAACAAAAAGAGGCCGGAAATTTTGAAAAAACAAAACAAAAACAGTTTAATAGTTTGTTATACAATTTTGCAAACAGATAATTCTTCTTCATTAAAAATAAAAAACGAAAAAAAAAATACCATGTACATAACTATTCACAGCCTTTTCTAAAATACTTTGTTGAAGCACCTTTGGCACCAATTCCAGCCTCAAGTATGACGCAACAACCTTGGCACACCTATTTTTTGGGCAGTTTTTCCCATTCTTCTTTGCAGGACCCCTTAGGCTCCCTCAGGTAGGATGGGGAGCGTCAATGCGCAGCCATTTTCAGATCTCTCCAGGGATGTTCACTTGGGTTCAAGTCTGGGCTCTGGCTGGGGCACTCAAGGATATTCACAGAGTAGTCCCGTAGCCACTCCTTTGTTGTTATCTTGGCTGTGTGCTTAGGGTCATTGTCCTGTTGGAAGATGAATCTTCAACTTCACCCAGGTCTGAGATCCAGAGCGCTCTGGAGCAGGTTTTCATCAAGTATGTCTCTGTACATTGCTGCTTTCATCTTTCCCTCGATCCTGACTAGTCTCCCAGTTCCTGCCGCTGAAAAACATCCCCACAGCATGATGTTGTCACCACCATGCTTAGGGGATGGCACTGGCCAGACATGACACTTGCCATTCAGGCCAAAGAGTTCAATCTTTGTTTCATCAGACCAGAGAATTTTGTTTCTCAAGGTCAGAGTCCTTCAGGTGCCTTTTTACTGAGTGGCGGCTTCCATCTGGCCACTCTACCATACAGGCCTGGTTGGTGGAGTGCTGCAGAGATGGTTGTTCTTCTGCAAGGTTCTCCTCTCTCCACAGAGAAACACTTGAGCTCTGTCAAGAGTGACTATCGGGTTCTTGGTCACCTCCCTGACTAAGGTCCTTCTCTCCCCCCCCCCCCCGATCGCTCAATTTGGCCGGACGGCACGCTTTAGGAAGAGTCCTGGTGGTTCAAAACCTCTTTCATTTATGGATAATGAAGACCACTGTGCTCATTGGGACCTTCAATGCTACAGAAATTTTTCTGTACCCTTCCCCAGATCTGTGTCTCGATACAATCCTGTCTCGGAGGTCTACAGACAATTCCTTGGACTTCATTGCTTGGTTTGTGCTCCGACATGCACTGTTAACTGCAGGACCTTTTATAGACAGGTGTGTGCCTTTCCAAACCATGTCCAATCAACTGAATTTACCACAGGTGGACTCCACTCAAGTTGTGGAAACGTCTCAAGGATGATCAGGGAAAATAGGATGCACCTGAGCTCAATTTTGAGTGTCATGGCAAAGGCTGTGAATACTTATGTACATGGGATTTTTTCGTTTTTCTATTAATACATTTGCAAAGATTTCAAACAAAACTTCTTTCACGTTGTCATTATGGGGTATTGTTTTTTAGAATGTTTAGGAAAATGATAAATTTTGGAATAAGACAAAAATGTGGAAAAAGTGAAGCGCTGTGAATACTTTCCAGATGCCCTGTATAGGGAACCATTAAACACACTGAAATATATGTTACATATACAGGAAAGAAAATATTCCTTCTACTAATTTCCGCTGGAGACAGTACGATGCATAAAACCGACCATGAATAGCCTGGCTCCTAACTAATATATATTCTCCAGGGCCATAATACCAAGAGACACATGTAAAATGATTTAAATGAATAGTGTTTAAATGTATTCCTCCGGTCAAAGGAAATGATAAAGTCTTTTGATAAGTGCATCCGTATATAGCTGAACCCAAGCATCTCATCACCTGGGTCACCCGTAAAGTATAAACAATTCTGGCACAGTGCATACAAAGGCCTGCATTTCTGAAGGTCATTATAAGTGCGTTGCTTAGCAACATAATGGAGACTTAACAACTTTATATGCAATGGGAAGCAGGATTTTATTAGCCTTGACAGTCATTTTTTCCTGACAAGCACACATCTCATCCTGCAGAAATATCATCATCGGCTTCTGCTACAAGCAGAAAAAACAGCAGCACATCTCAATGGAGGCTAATTAATGCGGGTCAAAGGTCAGCGTCGGAAATAATTGTGGTGTCATTCTAAACATATTGAAACATAAATCTGACCTGGGTACAAGATCTTATTTTTTTTTTTAATGATTTTAAATTATTTGTTGGCAGAATAAATATTCATCTCTGAACCATACCACGGCCTTTCAGAAGCACGCCTCTAACGAACTGTACATCTGGACCCTGAGCAGGGACGTGCAGTCAGGGGAGGCAGGTGAGGCTGAGCCTCACCTGCCATGAACTAAAAAAAAAAAAAAAAAAAAACAAACTATCGAGCTTCGAGAGTCATAGCTCGGAGACCTGGGGGATATGTAGCTGAAGACCTACCCCACCACTGGTCAAAATTTGGGGCTCCTCGCACCCATGGTTCCGGAGATACGGGGCTTCTTGCGCAGCCTGTCAGAAGCTACATACAGAGCGGCCAGTTTAAATACAAGCTGGCACACTCTGTTTGCAGCAGACAGAGGATGAGCTCACAGTGCCTCTCCTCACTTCTTGTCAGAGGCACTGAGCTCAATGGACAGCTTGGAGCCTTGGACCAATGGTAAAGTACCATTGGAACAAGCTGTCCAATAAAAATGCTGCAGTGGAGGCACGCCTCTCACTGCAGTGTCATAGAAGGGGGCGTGTGTCTAAAAAGACACATGCTCCATTCCAGCCCAGTCCTCTTAACTAGAAGGAAAAAAATAAAAAGTGTTTATGGGTAAAGGCAGTCCCCGAGGTACGAACCTGCGACTTGTGAACGACTCCTACTTACGAACGAAAGGGGGGGTGACATTCTGCACATGCACGGCCACTTTGACAGCGGACACCTCGGAAAACGACGTCTGCGCATGCGCGGCTACTTGACAGAACATCGGAAAACGACGTCTCTGCCGTTCTGCGCATGTGCTGGCGACTTACGAACATATCTGACTTAACAAACCGGCAGTCCCTAACCCGTTTGTAACTCGGGGACTGCCTGTATAAGATTTACCCACAATCCCATGTTTTTCCCCACACAGGTAAGAGGGAGAATGAGAATCTGCTGCCTACTGAAAAAAGGTACAAGCTAAATCATATTATGCTATAGGTCAGTGTTTTTCAACTCCAGTCCTCAAGGCGCCCCAACAGGTCATGTTTTCAGGCCTTCCATTATTTTGCACAGGGGATTTAATCAGTTTCACTGCCTTAGTAATTACCACAGTTGTTTGAACCTGAGGGAAATCCTGAAAACATGACCCGTTGGTGCGCCTTGAGGACTGGAGTTGAGAAACAATGCTATAGGTTATAATCATAATAATTTATTATTCATCTATTTACTGTGAAATTACGGATTGGAAGTTATAACTTCAGTAGTTTGTCCATTAAGCCACCTGCTTGAGTACAGTTTTTGAAAATATAGTAAAATTACCTTAAAACACAATACAATATATAATTATTTGTATATTACTTATGGTATTTAACCCCTTGCCACCCAGGACAATTCTGACACTTCTCTCATATGTGTAAAAATCATAATTTTTTTGCAAGACTCAAATATATATATATATATATATATATATATATATATAACCCTCACGGTTTAATGCAGGTGAAAACCTTTTGTGCTGCAGCTCTCCCCCAGACCCCCCCCCCCTTTTTCTTATCTGAACCCGATTGTTTCAGCGACATGGACGAGCACAGCTGCTCCAGCCACTGTCTCTGGTCCTCATTGGATAGAGTGATAGCAGCAAGAGCCAGTGACATGGTGGGCGAGTCTTGCTGTCTGTGTCAATGGACGCAGCAGCAGGACTCGGGAGTGCGCCCGCACGAGTGCCCCCATAGAAAGCGGCTCTCCGTGGGAGCACTCGAGAAGTGCAGGAGCGCCACGGGGGGGGGGGGGGGGGGGTGATTTGTTCCCAGAAGAGGAGGATCAGGGCCACTCTGTGCAAAACCCTTGCACAGAGGAGGCAAGTATAACATGTTTGTTATTTTAAAAAAAGCAAACACAAAGCTTTACAATCACTTTAAGGCATCATGCATGCTGGATGCATAGCCCTGTTGCAGCAGACTCCAGCGTTTAGGTTCAGGCACACCTTGGTAAAAGCATAATGGGCTCTTTTAGAGCTTTTTTTTTTTTTTTGCATGTCTCATATTCAAAGTAGCTCCAGCACTTTTTTTTTTTGTTTTTGCAGTGAGCCTCGTGTGTCTCATAACTTCTCCTTGCATTTGGGATGCAATTAAGAATTAATAGTCCCGCAAGCGCAAGTGTTTTTTTTGGGAGTTCCAAGGTGTGAATGAGGCCTAAGAGTCCCTGCCAATGAAAAGCAACCACACCAAATCAGATCACCTCCATACTCCACCACGGGAATGATGTTCTCAGCGTGATGAACAGTGCTGACTTTGTAGAACTGGAAACGCAACCAGAATTAGAAACTGGAAGTTAATTTGGAGTTATTTTATGAGGGCAGTTTTGATGCATGCAATGCTTAACCAGGTTACACTTTAACCACTTAAGGACCGGAAAGATTTACCCCCTTAATGACAAGGCCATTTTTTTGCGATACGGCACTGCATCGCATCGGCTCCCCCGCCGCTTGCTGTAGCGGTTAAAAAAGGGACCTCCATACAGCTATAGCGATACGCGGGAATGAGCCGACCTGCTGGCATATGATGGCGGCTGGTCACCGAGTGAAAAAAGAAAAAAAAAAAAAAAAAAGGGAGATCCTGTTCCTTTATAGCAGGTTAAACAGCATAGTGCTTGTATTGTCTAATCTCTCTATGCTCTATTTTTATGCCGTAAAAAAACCTGGTTAGTCCTGCCTGTTCCTGTGTCCCCCTTAGTGTGCTGACCATGGTAATCATGGCTGCTGATTCATGATACCGTGATCTGCTGATGTGCCTCAGTCATTACACTGCCCGCCCACCCCCCTCCCTCCCTCCATGACTATCAGCTCCTGTGTGTGAGCAATCTCCTCCCCACCCCTCCCCTCCTGCCACCATTAGTAGCTGGCAGTAAAGTCAGAGAAGGATTACCGACAGCCCCTCTGTTCTACAAAACTATACTACACAGTGTAAATCTTTGTATAAAATAATGCTCTAAACACCTTCCTTCAGATCATTTCTATTTGGTCATGTGACCTCCGGCAGCTCACCTCCCCCCGATCTAAGTGCTATAGTGGGAGGGGACAGCACAGCGGTCACGTGACCTCCCGGCTGAAGTCAGAGGGGGATCTCAGCCCTTCCCGCTGTAGCCTTTAGATCATGGGGAAGAAGAGAGCGGCTGGAGGTCACGTGACCGAACAGAAACGATCTAAAATGAAAGTGATTGTAAAGGCCCTTTGTTATTTAAAAAAAAAAAAAAAAAACATTTTATACTTATCTCCTCTGTGCAGTCAGTTGGTTTTGCACAGAGCAGCCCCGATCCTCCTCTTCTCGGGTCCCTCTTTGCTGCTCCTGGCCCCTCCTTCCCATTGAGTGCCCCCACAGTCAGCAGCTTCCTGGGGGCACTGGAGCCGTGTCACAGCTCTGTGTGTCCAATCTCTCCCCTGATTGGCTGACTGACTCAAAATTACATGATAAAATAGGGAAAATATCACTGAAAGTTAAGATGCTATGTATTTTACTGACTCAACTTAATAAGTTGGGGTTCTCAAAGCCAAATAGAATATGCAAAGAAAAAGAAAACAAGCCAAGCAGGTTTGTAAAGGTGCTTCAATATGGAACTCACAGCGGCATAGATACAAAGTTTATTAATAGAAAAGAGACACAATTCCAATAACGTATGGCTATTAGCCAGAGTAAAACCGTCACCAATATTAAAAAAAAAAAAACCATGACAACGTTGTCACAATAAAAGTGAAAAATATCGCAGCCCGGGCTCACTTGCACACAGACACTCAGCACTCTCTCCCAAAGATGACTTTGATTGACAGCCGCGGGAGCCAATGGTGCCGCTGCTGTGTCTCAGCCAATCAGGAGGAGTGTCCCGGATGGCTTAGACATTTGTGGACATTGCTGGAGAGAGATGGGGCTCAGGTAAGTAATTAGGGGGGTGCTGGGTTGGCTGCTACACACAAAAGGTTTATTTTAATGCATAGAATGTATTGGGATAAAAAAAAAAAAAAAAAAAAAAAAAAAAAAAACTTCTGCATTTACAACTCCTTTAAAGCTGTCAGGGCTGGGCTCAGCCCTTCCTTCTCTGAGCTGGCCGCTCAGCTGTCGGCAATTTGCCAGCTCCTATCTCTCAACAGTGACTCACCTGTTGATGATATCCTGCTCGTCAGTCCTGCCTACTTAAGCCATCCAGTCCAGAGGAGCGCTGCCTTCGCCTTGGTCAACATCACAGAAACTCCTGCGATCCTGTTCAAGACTTGCTTGGCTGACATCCCTTCTGGCTCCAGAGCCTTCTTGCTGTTTCACTACATTGATCCCTGACTTCTGGCTTGGCCGACTATCTGTTGCGTTTACTGAACTTTGGCTACGTTTGTTCTTTTCACTTTTATTATTAAACAAGTGTGATTTAACTGTACTTCTGTCTCTGCCTGATTTCATGGCTTCTGACAAAAGTGGAGTTTCGTCTGGGATTTTTTTTTTTTTTTTTTTAAGTCAGTGGCTACAAAAAAAGCAGCTCACTTTTAATATAAAAAGGACACGTACCTGTGCAAGGAGCTCGCGATGTCCTCACCCGAAGCCGACCCGTCCCTCGGCTCTGGGTGGAGGCGCCAACATCCTTAGTAAAGGGAAGCCTTGTGACTTCACACCTTGTTTCCTAGTGCACATGCATGAGATGTGCTGCGTGATCTGAATGGTCCCTCGCTGTCTTCTGGGACCTGTGTCTCCCCCAGAAGACAGCGAGGGGGGGATGGCGGATGACATTGCGTAGTTCGCGTCGATCTATGTCCAGAAGTGGGAGCAGATATCTGGATTTGACAGGTATCTGGTTCCCCCTCCCCCCTGAAAGGTGCCAAATGTGGCACCGGAGGGGGGTGGGATCCAATAAGCAGAAGTTCCATTTCTGGGTGGAACTCTGCTTTAAAGGTATTTAGAGGCATCATTTTATACAAACATTTACCCTGTGTAGTAAGGCTTGGTAAAACAGAGGGGCTGGCAGTAATCTCTTTTACTTTACAACCACTTTGGTGGTGTATCCAAATACAAAAAACACAAAATATACCAATACAAAAAACAAATACAAAATACAAAAACAGATATACAGTGGGGACGGAAAGTATTCAGACCCCCTTAAATTTTTCACCCTTTGTTATATTGCAGCCATTTGCTAAAATCATTTAAGTTCATTTTTTTCCTCATTAATGTACACACAGCACCCCATATTGACAGAATTGTTGACATTTTTGCAGATTTATTAAAAAAGAAAAACTGAAATATCACATGGTCCCAAGACCCTTTGCTCAGTATTTAGTAGAAGCACCCTTTTGATCTAATACAGCCATGAGTCTTTTTGGGAAAGATGCAACAAGTTTTTCACACCTGGATTTGGGGATCCTCTGCCATTCCTCCTTGCAGATCCTCCCCGGTTCTGTCAGGTTGGATGGTAAACGTTGGTGGACAGCCATTTTTAGGTCTCTCCAGAGATGCTAAATTGGGTTTAAGTCAGGACTCTGGCTGGGCCATTCAAGAACAGTCACAGAGTTGTTGTGAAGCCACTCCTTCGTTATTTTAGCTGTGTGATTAGGGTCATTGTCTTGTTGGAAGGTAAACCTTCGGCCCAGTGTGAGGTCCTGAGAACTCTGGAGAAGGTTTTCATCCAGGATATCCCTGTACTTGGCCACATTCATCTTTCCCTTGATTGCAACCAGTCATCCTGTCCCTGCAGCTGAAAAACACCCCCACAGCATGATGTTTCCACCACCATGCTTCACTGTTGGGACTGTATTGGACAGGTGATGGGTAGTGCCTGGTGTTCTTCACACATACCGCTTAGAATTAAGGCCAAAAAGTTCTATCTTGGTCTCATCAGACCAGAGAATCTTATTTCTCACCATCTTGGAGTCCTTCAGGTGTTTTTTAGCAAACGTCATGCGGCTTTCATGTGTCTTGCACTGAGGAGAGGCTTCCGTCGGGCCACTCTGCCATAAAGCCCCGACTGGTGGAGGGCTGCAGTGATGGTTGACTTTCTACAACTTTCTCCCATCTCCTGACTGCATCTCTGGAGCTCAGCCACAGTGATCTTTGGGTTCTTCTTTACCTCTCTCACCAAGGCTCTTCTCCCCCGATAGCTCAGTTTAGCCGGACAGCCAGCTCTAGGAAGGGTTCTGGTCGTCCCAAACTTCTTCCATTTAAAGCGGGGTTCCACCCAAATTTTGAACAATATCAGTATGTATTCTCTTCCTTGCCTAGATGCTGACATGCCGTTTAAAAAAATTTAAAATCGCAGTAATTACCTTTTATTTTTCTATTCTTCTTTGCACTTCCTTGTTCTCCTCCTGTGGGAGTAGGCGTGTTTCTAGCCTCTCCCAGGCTCCGCACAGACTCCTGGGAGCTAGTCTCAGGCTTCCCAGGATGCCACTGAGCATGTGCGGGAACGAGCAGTGAATGCTGGGAGCACAGCATTCATCGCATCCAGGAAATAAATGCTTGTGGGCTTCAAATGCCCACAATGAAGATGGAAACCGCCTGCAGTGAATAATATAAGTTATTCTTTCCGACGAAATCTGACACAGGCAGACATATTACACACAATATGTGAGTATGTAATGCTGAGAAGAAATGTTTGTGAATGAACTAAAAAAAAAAAAAAAAAAAAAAAAAAAAAACGATAGATAGGTGGACCCCCGCTTTAAGGATTATGGAGGCCACTGTGCTCTTAGGAACCTTAAAGCGGGGTTCCACTCAAATTTTTATCTTAATCTTACCCCCTTCAGTTAATTGCATAGATGTTCAAATGCACGATAAAAATTTTTTTATCGCTGTAATTACCTTTATATTGTACTATATTGTGGCACTTCCTGTCTCTCCTCCCATGGAAGTAGGCGTGTTTATTGCCTTTCCCCGATGCCGCACTGTCTCCTGGGAGCTTAGTGTCAGGCTTCCCAAGATTCAGTGCGGAAACAATGATCATGCTTGTGAACAAGCTGTGAATGAACAGCATTCACCGCATCCAGGAAATCAATACTTGTGGGCTTCACATGCTCACAAGCAAGATGGAAACAGCCAGCATCACATTTTTTAAGTTATTTTTCAGTACGAAAACAGAGGCGGAAATATTACACCCAAAATGTAAGTATTATTTTGGGGTTAGCAAAGTGTCTCAATGACCCAAAAAAATAAAAAAATAAAAAAGAAGAAGATTGGTCGCTGGACTCCCGCTTTAAGTGCAGCAGAATTTTTTTTGTAATCTTGGCCAGATCTGTGCCTTGCCACAATTCTGTCTCTGAGCTCTTCCTTTGACCTCATGATTCTCATTTGCTTTGACATGCACTGTGAGCTGTAAGGTCTTATATAGACAGGTGTGTGGCTTCCCTAATCAAGTCCAATCAGTATAATTAAAACACAGCTGTACTCAAATGAAGGTGTAGAACCATCTCAAGGATGATCAGAAGAAATGGACAGCACCTGAGATAAATATATGAGTGTCACAGCAAAGGGTCTGAATACTTAGGACCATGTGATATTTCAGTTTTTCCTTTTTTAATAAATCGGTAAAAATGTCAATAATTCTGTTTTTTTCTGTCAATATGGGGTGCTGTGTGTACATTAATGAGGAAAAAAAATGAACTGAAATGATTTTAGCAAATGGCTGCAATATAACAAAGAGTGAAAAATTTAAGGGGTCTGAATACTTTCCGTCCCCACTGTACAAAATACAAATACAAAAACAGAAATACAAATACAAAAAGCGGACATAGGTAAATAGCCGTTATGCATATTCATAAATGAAGCAGAGTTCACCTCTAAGTATCCCGCATTAACGCACATTCATAATCCTCCGAGGCCTACAGAGACACGTAATTCATATTCAAACAATAATCCACGCCTGTACTCCGCAGAATAGCGGAATATAAAATGTTGTTCTGAAATTGGATGGACGGTAAATGTGAAATGTATCCTTAATCTCGGCGAGATAAACAGGTTTTCTGGAAGCCGATCACCTTATTAAAAACAGAATACTGATGCATACAAATTAGCAACAAGCAGTGACATTTCCGAGATGAAACCTTCTCATTTGCAAACTATTCTAGGGTGGTTTTTAAAAGTGTCAGATTCATTTCCCTCAGTAGATCTGTTAAATGTCACTGATCGGGGAAGAGCGATGGCGGCATTGTTCTAAACAGGCTGTTTTATTTGGTCCAAGGTGAATCATCAATCGGTTACAGAGAGTGCCTGACATCTGCAGTGATTATGTCTTACACTGTGTGCTTCCCTTTCCACCGCTGACAAATGCTTTGTCACAACAGATAAGGATGCAACCCTTCTTAAGAACGAAGCCCTTCAGCGATACGAGGCAAGCAAATAAAAAAAACACACAATTCCCCAACTTCTACATCTCATTTCCCCACCATCATGTTTTATACACTAGCAGAAGCATCAGATTATTACATGTACAGAACACGGCAGTATGAACATCGGATAACATGACAGGTCAATGGTGAGGAACAGCTACATCAACATTTTTGTGGACTTGTCAAGGTGACCTCTGAGGGTCCGGATAGGACATAAGCTGACCACACTATACAATCTGATTGTACAATGTTCTTTAGATGTACCAACATTATAGAAGGACAAACCGATACAATCCATATCAAGGCAGGCTCTTGCACTTAAAGAGGAACTGCAGTCTGCTCACGTAATTTGTAATAAAGACATCTTTGCCGTTCTGAAGCTTCCCTCCAACCACTTTGCATATTATTTTATATATACTGCGATTCTGTACTTGCCAAATATGCTGCAGAAATCTCCCTCCGCCGAGTCTGGCTGCAGCCATTTTAACTGTGGGCGGCTGAAGCTGCTGCCTGTTCACTTCCTGGATTTACATAGGAGGCACACCTCCTGCTCTGCAGCTCTCATTGGCCCTCTTATGACTAATCCCCCCCCCCCTTCCTGGTAAAACTTTCACAAGAGTGAAAGAGCTGTGCATGATGTCATAAGCAGGGTGGATATAAATCAATGATTTAAAAAAAATAAAAAATAAAATTTGTTAGGTTTTTATCAAATGTATTTTAATAAAATGCTTTGGGAGTAAAAATCAATCTAAAAGATAGTTTTCTATGCAAGATACATTAATAATTTAGTATATTCAGCATGAAATGGAGCTTAGTTATGTAGCGTGAGGCTGTATATTCTGCAATATTTACATTTTTGATAAACTCATTCAATGAATCCAAGCTGAGATAACATGCAATGCATTGATGTATTCACACAATTTCACAGTAGCCATGAGATAAAACAAAGTTCAGGAATATTCCTTTATCCCATTGTTTTGCAAATCTTTGTACACTACAAACTGTATGATTGAATCGGTCCCGATATCGCGCTTTTACTAACCTGACAGCTTATTATTCTAAATAGGAAACCTTCCCTTTGTTTAGACACACTCCTAAACCTTGTGGACGGCCTTCCCAGAAGAGTTGAAGCTGTTATAGCTGCAAAGGGTGGGCCAACTCAATATTGAACCCTACGGACTAAGACGCCATTAAATGCATAAAGATTAAAAAAAAACCTTCTGCCTTTACAACCTCTTTACCCACTTGTCAAATGACGGCGGGGCGGTGCGGCTCTCGTTCCGGGTGGACGTCATATGACGGCTTCCTAGAACGAGTGTGCAGATCGGCGATCGCGGCTGCGCTGTGTTGCTAGGACGCGGTGCGACCCCGATCTCTGTAAAGAGCCACGGGCCCTTTAACCATGTGATCGGCTGTGTCCAATCACAGCAGGTCACATGTAAACACGGAGGTGCCTGTAATCAGCGCTCCTCGCCTCGCCTGTGAGGAGAGGAGAGCCGATCAGCAGAATCTCTTCGCAGATGACATCTAGGCAGGGGCGTTGCTAGGTCTACAAAAGATCTGGGGCTAGAGCCCATAGCAGCGTAGTAAAGAAAGTCATACGCTTGGGCGGGCATACACATGTATATACAGTAATATACGTGTGTGTATATATCCCCAGAGAGCCCCCCCTTACATCACCTTACATCAGGGTCCCCAGAGAGCCTCCTCCTTACATCAGAGTCCTCAGAGGCCCCCCCCACTTACATCAGGGTTCCCAGAGAGCCTCCCCCTTAAATCTGGGTCCCTAGAGAGCCTAGGCCTTAAAATCAGGGTCCCCAGAGTGCCTCTCCCTTACATCAGGGTCCCCAGAGAGCCCCCCACTTACATAAGAGTCCCCAGAGAGCCTCCCCTCCCCTTGGGGACCCCTGCAGAGACTTGGGGCTATTGGCCTCAGATTCGGGGCTATAGCCCCAAAAGCCACTCCCTAGCAACGCCCCTGCATCTAGGTATATAAATCAGGGCACTGATGATCAGTGCCCTGATTACAATAAGTGCCCACCAGTGCCAGCAATCACTGGCCATTAGTGATGCCAGTCAATACTACCCATCTGTGCCCACCAGTTCCGCCCTATCTGTGCCCATAAATGCGGCACAATCGTGGCTCCCCATCAGTGCTGCCTCATCGGTGCCCATCACTGGAGAATAAAAATTACTTATTTACAAAATTTACTGGCAAACTAAGAAAAGCTTTTTTTTTTTTTTTCTTAATTTTCGGTCTTTTTTTTTATAATTTTTTTTTTTAGGAAAAAAATAAAAACCCAGTAGTGATTAAATACCACCAAAAGAAAGCTCTATTTGTGTGAAGTAAATGATAAAAAAAAATTCACATGGGTACAGTGTAGCATGAGCGCGCAATTGTCATTCAAAGTGTGACAGCGCTGAAAGCTGAAAATTGGCCTGGGCAGGAAGGGGGTGACAGTGCCCGGTATTGAAGTGGTTAATGCATTTTTTTTTTTAAACATCTGTCCCCTAATTGCAGATTGCAAGTGATTCTTAACAAATCAAGCTGCCTTTGGAGTCACATGTATGTATAAAAGCTGCCACAAAGAGAAAACTAGAAAAATACGCATTTTGCCATTTTTTTTTTATTTTTACTATTTTTAGATTTGGTGTGTGAATGTGAACACATAAAATATTGTGGTCTCTTAAATTTGACTGCTAATGTGGAAGTACATTTTATAAGCAAAACCCCCAAGAAAGAACTTCTCCAATTTGCTTTATTTTGGTCTGTTGAATATACAATTGAAAGCATTTTGTTATATTTGGAACTCCAAGGCAACTGTTGTCTATGTTTCGGAGATGAAGACTTTGGGTTGGATTGAGTAATTTAGCAAACAAAGAAAACTGGGCAGGGCTGACACCATAAGGTCCACACAAATGACATGTGTTGTCATCCCACAATAGGAAATTAGAGATCTGAGTGCAGATCAACATGTATTTTTCTGTACTTTTAGGGGTCTTCAAGGAAAAAAAAAAAAAACACAAGGATATATGCAGGTGTACGGGATATGTTTTTTTTTTCTGCCTTGACATATACTGTGAAGCTGGATACACTATGCAATTTACTGTAGATTTTTTACCTTTAGATCTACCAAAACCATATAATATGAGGACAATTTGTATGCAATCAGGCAGGCCCTCGCACTACATGGTCTCGGTAAATCTAAAGGAAATCAGACAACAAAAGTTGTATAGTGTGTATGGGGTCTTAAGCCTCGTCTACACATGGTACGATTGTTGGCCAACCCAGCATCTGATTTTCGTCCAAAGGGTGTGTGCTAGGATCTTGTCTTGTATACTAACGGTACACAATTGTCGTGCCACAAACACAAACGTAGTGGCGTGCTACGAGGAATTTCAGCTCTTGAGCGCCACCCTTTGGGCCCCTTCTGCTAATTTTGTGTTTGGTGAGCATTGATTCCGAGCATGCGTGTTTGTACTTTTGACTTGTGTGACAGACTTGTGTACTGACCATACGAAAATCTGACAACAGACCGTTGTCCGCCGAAAGTTTACTAGCCTCCCATCCAACATTTGTTGGCAGAAAGTTGGACAACAATTGTCAAAAGGAGCGTACTAATGGTAAGATTTTAGGACAACAGTCTGTCAACAGACAATCCCCTGCCAACAATAGCAACACACGATTGGATTGTTGGTCAACAAAACCGTGGACTTTTGTCCGAAGGGCGTTGGCCCAAACTTGTCTTGCTTACAAACGGCAAGGAATTGTCGGCCAACAAATACGAATGTAGTGACTTACTACGTTATTTTTCAGCTCTTTAGCGCCACCCTTTGGGCTCCTTCTGCTAATTTCGTGTTAGTAGAAGTTCGGTGAGTGTTGACTCGCGCTTTTCATTTCGTTTCTAAACGACCAGACATGTTGTGGAATCGGAGGAGATAACGTGTTATTTATTATTGTCCTTGGAGTTATTGCTTTGACATTATTTTTTTGGTTGAATAATGATTTGATTTGGTATATTTTCTATATTTTTGGATGCATAGAATGCACTTTTTGGTTAAGTTCTATTGGCAGATAGCATGTCTAATTTTATTTTCTTTTTTTAATGCACAATAAAAAAAAAATTGTGTAGAATAATACTTGGCTATGTGTTTTACTTCAAATGACAGTTTGGGAGTCGGCAGTTACATTTTAAAAAATACAATGTAAAATTAACAAGGGACACCAACATAGTTGTATCTTTGATTTTAAAAACATTGGGATAATGGTGTTGTGGTAACTTGCCTCAAAAAAAAAAAAAAAAAAAAAAAAAAGCCCCACATAATATTATTCTTGATATCACTAGAAAAAAAAAAGCCTTTGAAAATTCATTTGCAATAACTCCATCAGTATCACCAGCAAAGCAGCTTCATTATTATCCTATTAAAGAAGAAGAGAATTGTGCGCTGCATTTGGAGATTTCATAATTTGCTGCGTCACAAATGTTAATTCTCCATTACGAACGCTAGTTTACAAGACCGACCGCTTCCAGCTCGTCCTTGCTTCCGAGCATGCGTGTTTGTACTTTGGACTTTTGTCCAACGGACTTGTGTACACACAATCGGAAAATCCGACACATATTTGTCCCCGGAAAATTTGAAAACCTGCCATCCAACATTTGTTGGCGGGAAGTCCGACAACAATTGTCCGATGGAGCGTACAGACAAATCGGATTTACCACCAACAGCCCGACATCGACCATTTCCCGTCGGAAAGTCTGATCGTGTGTACGAGGCTTTAGTCCATAGTCATACTTGGTGCTCACTGGTTCTCTTTTCAGTTATGCTTCACATCAGAAAAAAAATCATCATAAGCACCATTACATTGCAAATGCTTTCTTTGTTACAGCCTTTGATGTGATAATATTGCGATTGAATGTGTTCGCTCACATTGCATTTCAAATTTTATTATTGATCTTCTCTTGTTTTATAATAAGCGTTTGATTCTTTCTTCAAGAGTCAAAGCACAAGAAAACAATGAGACCCAATAGTAGGGTAAATGTAGCTAAGGTTTGTCTCTGCAGACGTAAAAGGTTAGTTCACCTTAAGGGCCAGTTCCCACTGGTGCGATGTCTGACATCAGATGCGATTCACACTGCTGTGCAGATCACATGCCAGATTGTATGGCTGAATTTGCATCGCATTCGGACCAAACTCGCACAGGACCCTTTTTTTAGTCCGCAGTTTGGATCGCATGGATGTTCATACCCATCCAATCAGATTCCTGTCTGAATCTGCAGTTCGTACTGCGATATGCGAACTGATTTGGGGCTGTCATTAACTTT
Source organism: Lithobates clamitans (assembly GCA_037952925.1). Taxonomy (NCBI): domain Eukaryota; kingdom Metazoa; phylum Chordata; class Amphibia; order Anura; family Ranidae; genus Lithobates; species Lithobates clamitans. Next base: position 216,160 of record JBBGZY010002967.1, read on the forward strand.
CAAATTGACTCTCAGCTGTTCACATAGAGCAGTGTGAACTGCCGCCGGGAGACATGCGATGCGGGAACCCGCAGTGGATTTGCAAGGTTCCCACATCGCTGTAGTGTGAACTGAGCCTTAAAGTGATTGTAGGGGTTCGTTTTTTTTTTTTTTATAAAAAAGAAAACAAAAAAAACACGTCATACTTACCTCCACAGAGTGGCCATGAACCTCGTCTTCTGGGGTCCCCCCGGCGGCTCCTCCCCTCATCAGATAACCCCCTAGGGGAAGCGCTCCCAAGTCCATCAATCGGCATCCATAGCCGCCGAATGTATGACTCGGCCCTGCCCCCTGGGTCATTGGATTTGATTGACAGCAGCAGGAGCCAATGGCTGCGCTGCTATCAATATCCAATCAGGACACAAGATACCAGCCAGAGCTGGTAAAAAATATATATATATATATATATATATATATATATATATATATATATATATATATATATATATATATATATATATATATATATATATATATATATATATATATATATATATATATATATATACACACATACACACACACACAAAATATATATAATATATATTTCCATAATTTTTTTTGTACAGTCATGTCACACTTATTTATTCACAATCTATGTATTGATTGCGCTGGTGACACATAGTACAGAAATGCTTTTATTAATTAGCATCTCTGACTTACCACTCCGTCACTCAGGTCTCTCCTCTCCCGGAAATGACATCTCGCTGGCCGAGACGGACAGACTCCGGCGTACACACCGTAACGTCAGGTCCGTCTCGGCCAGCTTTCCAGACCCCCTGGCGAATCGGCAATCGACCCCCGGGTTGAGAACCGCTGTTTTAGATCAAAGGGATGAACTTCTGTCTGTAGATGAGGTCAGTTTAACCACTTAAAGACTAAACCTTTTTCTGACACTTGTTACAAGTTAAAAATCAGTATTTTTTTGCAAGAAAATTACTTAGAACCGCCACACATATACATTTTTTAGCAGAGACCCTAACAAAATAAAATGGTGGTCATTGCAATATTTTATGTCACATGGTATTTGCACAGCGGTCTTTTAAAACAAAATTTTTTGGGAAAAAATACACTTTATACCACTTCAGCCCCGGAAGGATTTACCCCTTTCCTGACCAGACCATTTTTTGCGATACGGCACTGCGTCGCTTTAGCTGACAATTGCGCGGTCGTGCGACTTTGCACCCAAACAAAATTGTCGTCCTTTTTTCCCCACAAATAGAGCTTTCTTTTGGTGGTATTTGATCACCTCTGTGGTTTTTCTTTTTTGCGCTATAAACAAAAAAAAAAAAAAAAAAAGGGACGTGAATTTTGAAAAAAAAAAAAAAAAAATCTATGCTATGCTATATTAAAATATCCCCCAAAAAATATATAAAAACAAATGTCCTTTCTCCGCTTAGGCCAATATGTATTATTCTACATATTTTTGTTAAAAAAAAAAAAAAAAAAAAAAAAAAAAAAAAAAAAAATCGCAATAAGCGCATATTGATTGATTTGTGCAAAAGTTATAGCGTCTACAAAATAGGGGATAGATTTATGGCGGCGATCTGCGATTTTTATCGTGACTGCAACATTATGGCGGACACTTGACACCATTTGACCATTGTCATTTAATACAACGATCAGTGCTATAAAAAATGCACTGATTACTGTGTAAATGATACTGGCAGGGAAGGGGTTAAACACTAGGGGGCGATCAAGGGGTTAAGCGTGTCCTAGGGAGTGATTCTAACTGTGGGGGGGGGGGGATGGGCTACCTAGGACATGACAGATCACTGCTCCCAATCACAGGGAGCAGTAGATCTCCGTCATGTCACAAGGCAGAACGGGGAAATGCCTTGTTTACAAAAGATCGCGGATGATCGCGGACCCCTGCGAACATCAAGTCCACGGGACCCGCAGGCACAGTCACAAGTACGCAGCGGCGCGTGCGTGCCCACAATGCTGCGATTTAAAGGGGACATACCTGTACGCCCATTTGCTCAGCCGTGCCATTGTCCCGACGTACATTGTCGTGCGCTGGTCGGCATGTGGCTAATGTATTTAAAAACAGTAAAGTTAGCCCAATTTTTTTGTATCATGTGAAAGATGATGTTATGCCGCGAGAACCGAGAGAGAATAAGGATCTTTATTCTAAGCAAAAAAATTGTGATTCTCATTTTAGCCAGAATCGTGCAGCTCTACTGTGTGTTATTAAGCATTGGAGGTCACATTCCGTTTATAATGCCTAGACATATATTGCTGGAAACTCCAAAGGGTTATTGACGCAAAATTCTGGGATGAATAATTGTATAGAATAGAATACAATAAAAGTAAAATACAGTATATACACACACATATGAGAATACAGTGGAATATAGATCTGATTCTTTGGATTGGTTTAGGGCAGTGGTCTCCAAACTGCGGCCCGGGGGCCAGATGTGGCTCTTTGCTTGCTTTTATCTGGCCCTTGAAGCACCATTTCATCCCCTGATACCAATAATGGGGCATAATTCCTCCCACTGACAAGAATGAAGGGGTGCACACTGCACATTCCCCCACTGACACCAATAAACTAGCACAATTCCTCCCAATCACACTTTCTCCCAATCACACCAATAATGGCATCCAATAACACCAATGATGGGGCACAATTCCTCCCACTGACACAAAGATGGGGCATTGTTTTTTCCCCATAGACGTTAGGACCTTTTCTCCATGCCGTTTCTTCACTACAGAGTGCCACGACTGGTGGCTCCTACATGCAAGTCTGTGGCCGAAGAAGGGCGAACATGGATGCGGCCTCCAGCGGGACAGCGCGGGCTTCGTTTGCAGGTAAGCTTTTACTTTGCAGGGAACAAAAAAGGAAGTAAAACCCATCAGGGTTTACTTCCATCTTTAAACAGGATCATCATCAGCATTCAAACTTTATAAAGAATGCAACAAGAAATATAAGGGCGGCTAAGATGGAACACGCAAGACACAGAGAGCAAAAAAAAAAAATCCCAAGAAATTCTTTAAGTATATAAACAGTAAAAAAGGGAGGACGGACCATATTGGCCCCATAAAGAATGAGGAAGGACATCTGGTTACAAAGGATGAGGAGATGGCGAAGGTATTGAATTTATTCTTCTCCTCAGGAGGGGGGCTTCAGTAACCATAAATGCAGTGTTTGTCCTCATGACACATCACAGGAAGCACCCTCTTGGCTAACAGAGGACAGAATTAGAAATAGACTTGGGAAACGTAACATTAATAAATCACAGAGACCAGATGTCTTGCACCCAAGGGTACTTAGGCAACTCAGTCAAGTAATTGCCAGACCGTTGTTGCTAATTTTTACTGACAGTCTACTGATGGTACCATCTGATTGGAGAAAAGCCAGTGTAGCACCAATATTTAAAAAAGGGCCCAAAATACATCCCTGGGAATTACAGAGCAGTTAGCCTAACATCAATAGTATGCAAGCTCTTGGAGGGGATGATAAGGGACTATATACAAGATTTTAGTAATGAAAACGGTATCATTAGCAGTAATCAGCATGGATTCATGAAGAATCGTTTTTGTTTATTAACCTTCTATGAGGAAGGGAGTTACAATCTAGATAAAGGAAGGCCCGTAGACGTGGTGTATCTGGATTTTGCAAAAGCAGTTGACACAGTTCCCATAAATGTTTACTGTACAAGATAAGGTCCATTGGCATGGACCATAGGGTGAGTACATGGGGTCCCACAGGGTTCTGTGCTGGGACCAATCCTATTTAATTTGTTTATAAATGACCTGGAGGATGGGATAAACAGTTCAATCTCTGTATTTGCAGACAATGCTAAGCTAAGCAGGGCAATAACTTCTCCGCAGGAAGTGGAAACTTTGCAAAAAGACCTGAACAAATTAATGGGGTGGGCGACTACATGGCAAATGAGGTTCAATGTAGAAAAATGTAAAATCATGTATTTGGGTGGCAAAAAATATGAATGCAATCTATACACTGGGGGGAGAACCTCTGGGGGAATCTAGGATGGAAAAGGACCTGGGGGTCCTAGTAGATGATAGGCTCAGCAATGCCAAGCTGCTGCTAACAAAGCAAACAGAATATTGGCATTAAAAAGGGGATCAACTCCAGAGATAAAACGATAATTCTCCCGCTCTACAAGACTCTGGTCCGGCCGCACCTAGAGTATGCTGTCCAGTTCTGGGCACCAGTCCTCAGGAAGGATGTACTGGAAATGGAGCGAGTACAAAGAAGGGCAAAAAAGCTAATAAAGGGTCTGGAGGATCTTAGTTATGAGGAAAGGTTGCGAGCACTGAACTTATTCTCTCTGGAGAAGAGACGCTTGAGAGGGGATATGATTTCAATATACAAATACTGTACTGGTGACCCCACAATAGGGATAATACTTTTTTGCAGAAGGGAGTTTAACAAGACGCGTGGCCACTCATTCAAATTAGAAGAAAAGAGGTTTAACCTTAAACTATGTAGAGGGTTCTTTACTGTAAGAGCACAAGGATGTGGAATTCCCTTCCACAGGCGGTGGTCTCACCGGGAGCATCAATAGTTTCAAAAAACCTATTAGATAATCACCTGAACGACCACAAAATACAGGGATATACAATGTAATACTGACATATAATCACACGCAGATTGGACTTGTGTCTTTCTTCAACCTCACCTACTATATAACTATGTAAGATACATTAATAATTGCTTATTCATCATGAAGTGGAGCTTAGTTATGTAGCATAAGGCTGTATATTCTGCAATATTTACATTTTTGGTAAACTCATTCAATGAATCCAAGCACTGCAAGCTGAGATAACACTGCATTGATGCAAACAATTTCACAGTAATACACTAACGAGATAAAACAAAGTTCAGGAATATTCCTTTATCCCACCGTTTTGCAAATCTATGTACACTACAAACTGTATGATTGAATAGGTTCCGATATCGCTGTTTTATCTGACAGCTTATTATTCTAAACAGGAAACCCTTAAATTTGTTTGCAAATATTAAAGATTTGAACTACCAGAAAGAATAAGTCCTTACATTTAAAAGGAGCACCTGTCATTTCAGATCCATCATGGCAGCGCCTGTTAGCGGGCATCCACTCACCTGCTGCCGCCACGTCCCTCCCCTTGTTGTGTCACCGCCACATCACCAGCCGTCCCATTAAAGTGAATGGGACTGTCGGTGAGTCAACAGCGGGTCAGAGGAGCCGCCTCTGCAGGACAGAGATGACAGTGGCTCTGTAAAAATATGATTTAAAAGCGGAGTTCCACCCAAAAATGGAACTTCCGCTTTAAGTGAAGGTGACCCCCTGACATGCCACATTTGGCATGTAATTTTTTTGAGGAGGGGGAGTGGATACCCTCTTTTTAGAGGCACCCAGCTCCCACTGCCTCCCTGGGCTCTGCAGTGTCGGAAGGAAGTTCACCTCTCCTCCCTCCCCCTGTGCAATCTTCTGGGACACGTCACAGGTCCCAGAAGATTACCCGGCCAATCACAACCGCGGCTTGGCGCATGCCCTGCTGTGAAGGCCCACAGTCAAGGCGCCCACAGTCAAGGCGCCCACAGTCAAGGCGCCCACAGTCAAGGCGCCCACAGTCAAGGCGCCCACAGTCAAGGCGCCCACAGTCAAGGCGCCCACAGTCAAGGCGCCCACAGTCAAGGCGCCCACAGTCAAGGCGCCCACAGTCAAGGCGCCCACAGTCAAGGCGCCCACAGTCAAGGCGCCCACAGTCAAGGCGCCCACAGTCAAGGCGCCCACAGTCAAGGCGCCCACAGTCAAGGCGCCCACAGTCAAGGCGCCCACAGTCAAGGCGCCCACAGTCAAGGCGCCCACAGTCAAGGCGCCCACAGTCAAGGCGCCCACAGTCAAGGCGCCCAGGCTTTGTTCCCCCACATTGCTGGACCGTGGCACAGATGAGTGTCTGATTATTAAAAGTCATCAGCTACACTCTTTGTAGCTGCTGACTTAATATGGGTGGAACTCCGCTTTAAATTGAGTTGATTTAAATCAAGCCTTTTTACTAGCGATTTAAATCAAATCCACCCTGCTTTAAAAAAAAAAAAAAAAATACTATCTTCCTGCTTGCCTGGAGTTTTTTTTTTTTTGTGGTTTTTTTTTTTTTGGTTTTTTTTTTTTAGAGGCCTACAATGAATGGGAATGTAAAGGTCACTGGTGCTCTGTCTGAAGTCATCACATCACTTCAGCCAAAATACACATTTCAATTTTTGGGGATGTTGTCAAGGTGAATCCCCATCCAACGGAATTTATCAGGAACCATGAGATTCCACTTCTAACGCCATGACATTTTTGTCTCACCCTCCTTGCTGGATTTTCCTTTTTTTTATCAACTGTATACAATATAGTTTTATGGAAAATGCAGCTCGATTAGTGAGACTCCCTTCTGCAGCAACAGACACAATTGAGCTACAGTAGGATTGGTGTATTTCTTTTTCTTATTAGGTCACATAGGAGCTCTTCACCACATATTGCACAAGGCCATAGGGTGGACAGAAAGAAACAGACTAAACCATGGGCTCGTTTCCCGTACTGCATACAATAGGTTTTTAAACATACATTTTTTTGTTCTGTTGTATTTTTTCTAAGGCCTCGTGTACAGATGCTTAGCAGCTCTTGTGTGCCGAGCTGTAAAATCCCCGTCACTTTCTGGCACCCAGGGAGCTGCACGTGCCACGTACAGCCGCCAATACAAGTGAATAGCTGTATGTGGCCATGTTCGGGTAAAGCCGATGACTGCTGCATTACGCGCTTTTCGGTGCATGTGTGTATGGTGCTTCTATCTGAAAACAAAAGTGGCACGTGTGCCAATGTAGAAGCCATCTGCATGTACCTAAGCACAGGTGCGTACAACCACTTATATAGTGAAAGAAAGTTCGGATTGTCCGCACTCCTGTAAAATCACTTTTATTGATCCGTATATGTAAAACGACAATCCATACAGCAAGATGGGGGGGGGGGGGGTAACAGATACAGCACAGCTAACGCGTTTCACATCTTTCCTGGTGCTTAATCATAGTCAGCTATGACTAAGCACCAGGAAAGGTGCGATACGCATTAGCTGTGCTGTATCAGTCACCCCCGATCTTGCTGTATGGATTGTCGTTTTACATATACGGATCAATAAATGTGATTTTACAGGAGTGCGGACAATCCGGGCTTTCTTTCCCCATATATTTCCTGATGCATGCAGGGCCGGCACCCTCTCTGTGCGCAGGGGCAGCGGAGTGGAGGGATTTTGTTACCTTGAGCGGTGCATCACTTTAGCCATTCGCTTATATTGGCGACTGTGCGCAGCCCCCCCGGGTGCCACAAAGTGCTGAGGATTTTAGGCCTCAGCACATGGGAGGTTTATAAACACGAGATCATTAGCACTAATGCAAATTTCTTCAATATTGGTTATAAAAGTAGTTTAGAAGGAAATAAAGGGGATATTGGACACAATAATATTACTTTACAGTCCCCTGCGGGACAAATTTTGTGCTCTTTGTCCAGTTTATTATTGGACTATTGATGAATGGTGTCATTAAGTCCCTTGCATTGGTGGACTAATGTACCAATTATCCCTACAGCTACTGACCCACTATGTTTATACACATGGGGAATAGAGCATAGACACATGGATTTCCCAACTGGTACAATTTAATTTTATAATTTACCTAAGGTGACTTCTGAATGTAGATAGATATTGTGGTATAATTACCAAATTTTACATCAATATGACAAACTTATTTTTAATAATAATATTATTATTATTATTATTATTATTATTATTATTAATAATAATAATAATAATAATCATGACATGAACCAAATGAAAATAATGCCCAGAAAAAAAACAAGACAGCAAAAATTGTAGGGTGTTCTCCATTGGCCATGAATGTGAGAGAAGTGTCTACTTGCATTGATGGCCAGTAAGGGCAAGGACCCCTTTGCATTGATGGCCAGTAAGGGCAAGGACCCCTTTGCATTGATGGCCAGCAAGGGCAAGGACCCCTTTGCATTGATGGCCAGCAAGGGGCAAGGACCCCTTTGCATTGATGGCCAGCAAGGGGCAAGGACCCCTTTGCATTGATGGCCAGCAAGGGGCAAGGACCCCTTTGCATTGATGGCCAGCAAGGGGCAAGGACCCCTTTGCATTGATGGCCAGCAAGGGGCAAGGACCCCTTTGCATTGATGGCCAGCAAGGGGCAAGGACCCCTTTGCATTGATGGCCAGCAAGGGGCAAGGACCCCTTTGCATTGATGGCCAGCAAGGGGCAAGGACCCCTTTGCATTGATGGCCAGCAAGGGGCAAGGACCCCTTTGCATTGATGGCCAGCAAGGGGCAAGGACCCCTTTGCATTGATGGCCAGCAAGGGGCAAGGACCCCTTTGCATTGATGGCCAGCAAGGGGCAAGGACCCCTTTGCATTGATGGCCAGCAAGGGGCAAGGACCCCTTTGCATTGATGGCCAGCAAGGGGCAAGGACCCCTTTGCATTGAAGGCCAGCAAGGGGCAAGGACCCCTTTGCATTGAAGGCCAGCAAGGGGCAAGGACCCCTTTGCATTGAAGGCCAGCAAGGGGCAAGGACCCCTTTGCATTGATGGCCAGCAAGGGGCAAGGACCCCTTTGCATTGATGGCCAGCAAGGGGCAAGGACCCCTTTGCATTGATGGCCAGCAAGGGGCAAGGACCCCTTTGCATTGATGGCCAGCAAGGGGCAAGGACCCCTTTGCATTGATGGCCAGCAAGGGGCAAGGACCCCTTTGCATTGATGGCCAGTAAGGGGCAAGGACCCCTTTGCATTGATGGCCAGTAAGGGGCAAGGACCCCTTTGCATTGATGGCCAGTAAGGGGCAAGGACCCCTTTGCATTGATGGCCAGTAAGGGGCAAGGACCCCTTTGCATTGATGGCCAGTAAGGGGCAAGGACCCCTTTGCATTGATGGCCAGTAAGGGGCAAGGACCCCTTTGCATTGATGGCCAGTAAGGGGCAGGACCCCTTTGCATTGATGGCCAGTAAGGGGCAGGACCCCTTTGCATTGATGGCCAGTAAGGGGCAGGACCCCTTTGCATTGATGGCCAGTAAGGGGCAGGACCCCTTTGCATTGATGGCCAGTAAGGGGCAGGACCCCTTTGCATTGATGGCCAGTAAGGGGCAGGACCCCTTTGCATTGATGGCCAGTAAGGGGAAGGACCTCTTTACATTGATGACCAGTAAGGGGAAGAACCCCTTTACATTGATGGCCAGTAAGGGGAAGGACCCCTTACATTGATGATCAGTGAGATAATTGTAGCCATTACATTTTTGGTCAACAGGGGGGGAAAACCCCCTTACATTGGTGATAAGTGGAAGAAGGTCCCTGTTACATGTGTGGTAACTGGGGAAGGCCCCGAAACATTGGTGGCCAGGGGGGAAGCCCTCCCCCCTTACATTGGTGTTGAATGGGGAAAGTTGACCCTTACACTAGCAGTCAGTGAGCAAAGGAAACCCTTACATTGGTGATCAGCGAGAGATATGCCACCTTACAGACAGCTGTCAGGAGTTATTTGAGAAACAAAAACTGTTAAGTGCTCAATGAAGCCTCAGCAAACTCTGAAGGAACTCTAGTGTTCAAATGAACCCCAGTTGAGAAAGGCTGCTTTAAACTGAAAAGTGTCATGGATAATACATACTCATAAATAGCAAAGTGTCATAGATAATATAGGGCTTTTGCACATAGTCGTACATATACAGTACTCTTTCTATAGACGTTCATCAGCCATATAATCCAGAATCACATTTCCTCTAGCTTATCAATCCACATGGAATCCTGCTCCCTGCACTTCCTAATACATGATGTCTCCAGGCAGAAAAACTCAGTATATTCCATCACTAACACGCACAGTATATACTGTATGCCAGGGTTTCTCAACCAGGGTTTCTCGAGAGGTTGCTAGGTGTTCCTGGAGCAATAAAGAGTTTCTAGCTCCGAGTTACCACCGATATCAATCATTGTTTTAGCTGTGTGTAAGAGGGGCAGTTTTCCCCACTGACCACCAATGTAAGAGTGTCCTTCTCCCATTGACAATATATAAGGGGTCCTTCTCCCGTTGGCCACAAATGTAGGAGACCACTACACTGACTACCAATATAAGAGGGCACTTTCCTACTGACCACCAATGTAAGAGTGTCGTCCTCCCATTGACCAGTTACAGTAACTCACAAAATTGAGTACACCCCTGATATTTTTGTAAATATTTTATTAAATCTTTTCATGTGACAACACTGAAGAAATGACACTTTGCTACAATGTAAAGTAGTGAGTGTACAGCTTGAATAACAGTGTAAATTTGCTGTCCCCTCAAAATAACTCAACACACAGCCATTAATGCCTAAACCGCTGGCAACAAAAGTGAGTACACCCCTAAGTGAAAATGTCCAAATTGGGCCCAATTAACCATTTTGCATCCCTGATGTCACGTGACTTGAATGGGGAGCAGGTGTGTAAAATTTGGCATTATCGCTCTCACTCTCTCATACTGGTCACTGGAAGGTCAACATAGCAAAGAACTCTCTGAGAATCTGAAAAAAAGAATTGTTGCTATACATAAAGCTGGCCTAGGCCAGTGATGGTGAACCTTGGTGTAAGGAGATTCTATATTACATTTCATTATTGATTAATTGTTGATTTCACCCTGTTCATGATATATTCAGGGTTTTTTGCTTTAAATCAGATTTTGCTTGTTTAATCTAAAAAATATGATTATATTTTTCTGAAGGTCTTGTGATCTTACTAAATATACCAGACTGACCAATTTTCCTCTTTTCTGTGCCCAGCAGAGGAAGCATCTGCTTTGAGGTTTTATCTGGTACTTTTTTTAGTACATATTTGCAGTTTAGGGAAGCTGCGGCTGTCCAGTAGACAAGTGACACAGGGTGAGGAATTTTTTGACCTATTAACTTGAACAACATGTATGGGTCACCATTGTTGATATCACAAGAGATCACAAGATGTAGACATTAATAATGTTTGGAAATTACCGAATATGCTAATATGTATAATGATTTTGATTGGCCCCAAAATTGTGGGCAGAGTCTTGTAAAGACAGCATAAAACAGCAAATCAAAAAAATAAAGACTTGTAATCATTTTCAGCATACCTGTGTGTGTATGTGTCTTTGATTAACCGCCGGCGAGGACTTCCACTGAGCCACATCCAAGTGCCTAGGCCTTGAGGGGAGAACAGGAGCGCCTAACAGTTTTTGGTACCAGGAAGTGGTGGGGTATTTTGAACAGGTAAGACATTTTTATACCTTTTTGCCTATTTTTTGGTAACTGGTATTGATGCTTGCTTTGTTCAAATAGCCTTGTATGTCCACCCACTTACATAAACTGTGCCTTCGCAACGGGCTATGGCTGGCCCCTTGGAGGGTTAGGGCTCGCAGGTATTTTGGTTTTTTAAGTAGTTTCTGACTAGGCTGGTCTGACTATAGAGATATATATGTGTGTTTAAAACTCGGGAAGTATAGAATACGCCCGTAGTATAAGGAGTGGCTTAGTGGACGCCCAATTTTTGGGGAAAATATTGAAAAGTGCACTTATTATACTTATTATATCATGTTCATATAATGTAACTTTATCTTGCCACTGTATATATAAGATTTTGTTTGTTTTCTTGCTTGTTTTTCTTCTAGGTAACACCGTAAGTATTTAGAGTGTATAGAGTATTAGAGAATTAGAGAATTAGAGATAAGTGTATGATAATATATGTGTATGACAACTGAATTTAAAGTATTGTATTGATTTAGAGGGATTTTGTTGATATTGTATTACACATATATGTACTAAATGAACAGCCTAGGACAGGAGCCTGATTGTAGTGAGATAGCGCCCACCTGCCCACGTTGCACCTTTGGTCTACTGTTTCTTAATATTGATAGGACGTGGATTCTGCTAACCACAAGACCAACCGGATTTTCATACCGGCTTGGTGCAAGGGGGGTCTATCCCACCGCAAAAAGGGGCACTGTACGCCGGGTATTAAGAGTTAATCTTCATAGCTATTTCAGCCCCACTGCCATAAGAGACCAAGGGACTTACTCCCAAGTCAGGGAACAGATTATAGCACAAACAGGTTGCTTTCATCTCTGTCCCTGTACTAGTCATACACTTCCAAGGTTGTTAGATGGGGAATTCTGCAGCAACCCAGACCATGGCCAATCCATCTCCCTATGAGTATGTTAAAAACACACTGCCGGGATCACAGGTAGAACCGTTTTGGACACAGGTCAGAGACAGGTGCAAACAGCTGGGGATACATGACCCAGGGCCAGTGGGACCCTGTTCTGAGGATGAGTGGAAGGAAGTGAGCAAGGTGTGTCAGGTACACAAGCACTCCTACCCACCTGGGAAATGGGAAGACATCCAGTATATGAAAAATTGTTACAAAATATGGAATAAATGCCTAGCCAAATATAAAACAGAGTATGTAACTAAAGCCCCCACACCAAAACCTGTAAATTCACCCACCCTTTCTCAGCAACCCGAAGCACCCCCCCCTTATGTGATGGTTAAACAGGAAGATGGAACATTGGGTCCATGTCTTCAGCTGTACCCATCTTTGGACCCAGCAGTATTAGCTACCATGGTACATAGTGCAGCTGATCAGGCGCAGGTTACACGATGGGAAAACGAAAGTAGAAGCAGGAAAGAGGAAGTCCGGGTAGAAGGTATACGTAGGAGAGAAGAAGAGAGAATTAGGAAGTTAGATCCGAAGGAAAGGGAATTAGAAGAGAAGTTAAAAGAGCTCAAGGAAAGGGAGGAAGAGTTAGAACGTTACAAAAGAGAGCTAGATAAGAGGGATGGTGAGATGAGAGAGTATTCTGTGATAGCTAAGGAAGAAAGGGATGGAATGTCCCTGGAAAAGGGAGAAGAGGAAGGAGTCAGGAAGTTAAGCCCCAGGGAAAAGGAATGGGAGGAGAAACAGAAAGAATTTAATAAGAGACAGCAGGAGGAGGAAGAAAGGATACAGAGGAAAAGGGAAGATTTAGAGGCGTACGAGAGGAAACTAGAGAAAAAGGCAAGAAGGATCAAGGAGGCTGAAGAAAAGATAATTTCACAGCCATCCACCACACTCAGAAGCCAGAAACCCCCACAGGAGGAAAGGGAGCAGGGTGAATCCTCTACTGAGGAAAGAGAAATGGAGGTGGACCAGGAAACTCTAGGTGCCACCTTTAAAGCACCACTCATGCATATAGGGGAGACGGAAGTCCATCTTCCCTTACCCCTAGGCACACTGTCAAAGATAAAGGAGTTATGCCCCAGCCCAAAGAAAAGCCCTAGAGAGGCTGGTGCTTTCCTTGCAAAATACAGTGCAGGGACAAGCCTGGATAAGGAAGATATAGCAGGGATTCTTAGTATAGTTGACCCTGACAGCCCAGAGGGGCATCCCGTAGAGGCCTTATGGACAGCCCACATAGAAGAGAATAAAGATTGGGTGTCTTTTTGGAAAGGTATGGGGAATCATTGGTCTGCTATATACAAGGGTTCATCTGCACTTCAGGAACTTGTCCTAGCAAAACAGGGACCGAAGGAAAAGTTCTATGAATTTTGTACCCGGGTATATAGTCTATGGAAAGCAGTAGATAACGCCAACCCCCAATTGTTCACCACCACCATTATGGCTGGTGGCGATATGAAGGTGACACAGTTGCTTAAATTCACTAATCCAAAATGGGCAGAACAACCCCCAGATGAATTTATGAAAGATGCTAGGTCACGAGAAACATCAGGGGTATTTGAACAGAAGGGTGGTATTTTTCCCTCCATAACACCAACCCAGACTCTGCCAACTGGTGGGGCCCCGCCCACCCACATAATGACAATGCAACCTTATCCACCAATACAATCTTATCCCCCAGGCCAGGTTTACCCACCAGACCAGGGGTGCTTTAACTGTGGGGAACTGGGGCACTGGAAGTCCCAATGTCCCTACAGAATTAGAACAAACGCCCAGAGAGGAAGGGGTAGGAATCTTAACACCGTCCTCCGTCGCCTTCAGGATATCAGATATCCTCACCCACCACAACCCCAACCACCCACACCACAACCCCAACCACCCCCACCACAACCCCAATATCAGCCTCAACCTCACAGACCACCCCCACGCATTCCGATGCAGTGGCCATCCGCTCGGCGGACACCACAATAGGGATGCCAAGAGTATGTCCCGTCCCTCAGCCTTGTGTGTTATAATTCATCGTGGAAAAGTCTTCCACAGGTACTATTGCGGGTAGACAATCACCTGATATGTCTACTTCTGGATTCAGGGGCTACATTCAGTAGTTTGAATGATGCCATATATGACACACCGCACTGCACTGAGGGAAACTCTATTGGTATAAATGGGACATCAGTTACCCACCCCATCACTCCACCATTGCCCGTGGCTACTCCAGAAGGGCAGGAACTGTGCACTCAGAGTTTTGCTGTCCTTGTGGATTGCCCAGTATCTTTAATGGGGAGGGACCTACTCTCAAAACTGAATATCACCATTAAATTTGACAGAGGGGGCTCCCTCACTGCTAACTCACCGTTCTGTGATTTACATGCCCCAAAGAGACACACTTTCAGGGGACTTTTTGCATCATTGCCACCCACACTAGAAACACATGCCATATGGGCAGACAACAAAGGGAGTGTGGGTTTTATCAACTGTACACCCTACACACCGCAAATGCGTCCAGACGCTGTAGTACAATATCACAAGCAATACCCCCTGCCACTTGAAAAAATTGAAGGCATCACACCATTAATCAATGATTACATAGCAAAAGGGATTCTGAAACACATCATAAGCCCCTGGAATACACCAATCTACCCTGTAAAAAAGGCAAATGGGGAATGGAGGCTTGTACAGGACCTAAGGGCCGTGAACAAGCAGGTTATACCTCTGCCACCTTTGGTGGCAGATATTTCTTTCATCTTTTTGAAAATACCTGCTGATTCCCTTTGCTACACAGTAGTAGACCTGGCGAACGCCTATTTTAGCATCCCGATCGATGATGGGGTATCGCCCATGTTCTCATTCTCATGGGGGGGGAAAAAGCAATTGACCTGGTCAAGATTACCTCAGGGGTATGTGGACAGTCCCGCAGCCTTCTCCATGGTCCTTAATGAGACAATTAAGTCATGGACTGCTGAGCGTGGGTCGGTGCTAATACAGTATGTGGACGACTTGCTCCTGTGCAGTCGATCTGCTGAAGATTGTGCGGTCGATTCCACATCTCTGTTACATCACCTGGCCAGGTGTGGCCACCTAGCATCGAAAAGGAAAATTCAATGGTGTCAAAGTCAGGTAGAATACCTGGGATGCATTCTGAAGGAGGGAACCAGGCTGGTATCCCCCAAACGTGCCGCAGCCCTGCAGGCTCTCAGTCCTCCAAGAGACAAAGCAACTTTGCTCTCATTCTTGGGTGCAATTGTATATTGCCGCCAATGGATCCCAGATTGTTCATATTATGATGGCATTCTGAGGGAGGCTACCTTGTCCACCGCCCCAAAGACAGTAGATTGGACAACAGAAAGGCTCTGTGCTTTTCAGGCCTTGTTAAAAAGTCTGACCCAGGCCCCCGCCCTGGGATTGATAGAATATGGCAAACCCTTTCAATTATACTGTGTGGTATCAGGAAATTCTTTTGCTGCGGTTTTGACACAGCAACATGGAACCGGGTACCGACCAGTCTCCTATCTCTCAAAGAAGTTGCCTACCCAAGTACAGGGGATGCCATCCTGTCTACAAAACCTTGCTGCTTGTGCTATGGCAGTTCAGGAGGCTAACAAATCAGTATTAGGCCATGAACTGACTCTCTACACTACTCATTCAGTAACTCACCTTCTACAGAACATGAACACACAGCATATGACAGCACAAAGGCTTAGTGGGTATGAGATCACACTTCTGAATACTGATAACCTCACCCTCAAACACGCACCACCAAGTAATCCCACTGTCCGTCTTTTACATTCTTTGCTCAAACTGCCACGAGACCCTGATCAGAAGCACAATTGTGTTGAGCAGGTTGCAGCAATAACCAGCCCTCGCCCAGATCTCACTGACATTCCCTTACCAGGAGTACAGGACGTCTTCATAGATGGCAGTTGTACTCGCCCCTCTGATGCAACATTCCTGACAGGATATGCCATTGTCCAGCTACCTGATGTGGTGTTGGAAGCAAAAGCCTTACCACCCTCCTCTGCACAGGTAGCGGAATTGGAGGCACTCACAAGAGCTTGCATCCTTTTCTCTGATGAGGAAGTAAACATCTACACAGATAGTAGGTACTCTTTTGGTGTAGCGCACGACTATGGCGTAATCTGGGCGAATAGAGGATTTAAAACCGCTGACAACAAGCCAATCGCTAACTCCACGCAAATTAAAGCACTCCTGCAAGCGATTCTTCTCCCAAAAAGGATAGCGGTCGTCAAAGTGAAAGCACATTCATCAGATAACAGCAGAGTTTCCAAAGGAAACGCTCTGGCAGACAGGGAAGCAAAAAAAGCCGCTGCCCTGTACACTGGTCAACCAGCCCCCACAACAATGTTCTTCAAAGAACATTTTACATCACCCAACTTTAAAACCGTTGTGGCACAAATACAGGGATTAGCTACAGAGGAGGATGTTTCTTTTTGGGTCAAGGATGGCTTGACCAAGGACCAAGAAGGTCTTTGGTCAAAAGAGGGGAAGATATTGGGAATACCAGAATCAAGCAGTGTTCTCATACTTTCCTATCTCCATGGTCCAGGACATATAGGTACCACCGCCCTAACAAACATATACACAAAGTGTTTCTGCACAAACAACTTAAGTAAACAGGCAAAACTCCTCACCAGCAGTTGTCTAACCTGTGCACAAAACAATGTCCAAGGGAAAAATCATGGATTACATGGCCACCTGCCCTCACCCCTGGGTCCCCTAACAGATTTGCAAATAGACTTCACACACATGCCCAAACAAAGAGGTAATTTGAAATGCCTTTGCGTGATCGTATGCAAATGGACAGGTTGGGTTGAGGGAATACCTTGTACAGGTGAGACCGCTAAAATTGCTGCCAAGTGCCTACTGAACCATTGGGTTTGTAGGTTCGGAATACCAACGGCCATATGGTCAGATAGAGGGCCTGCCTTCAGCTCCTCTGTTACACAGACTTTAGCTAGGCTACTAGGCTTACAGTGGAAACTGCACATCCCTTACCACCCACAAAGTGCAGGAGTAGTGGAAAGAATGAATAGGAACATCAAGGACAAGTTAAAAAAGGCCACGGGGGGCACCATGAAAGGATGGTTGGATTACCTTCCTTCTGTCCTATTCCAGATTAGGACAACACCACATGCTAGAACAAAACTCTCACCTTTTGAGATTTTGATGGGAGTTCCTGCAAACATAGAGCTGCCCCTCTTAGATAAAAACACTGACATTAACATCTATTCTCAACAGGAAATGTACGTGAAAAATCTGGTAAGTATGCTACAAGATATGAACGAACAAGTCTCTGTCACCTTTTCTCCTCTTTCAACAGAACCTACTCATCCCTTCATCCCAGGAGATAAAGTACTGGTGAAACAACTGGCACACAAGAAGAAGGTTGGACCCATTTTCACCGGACCCTGGAAAATAGAGAAGGTTTCCAGGACTGCTGTACTGACCGATCTAGGAAACACCTGGATCCACGCCAGCCGGTTAAAGAAGTGTCCACAGCAACCCCAGACCCCTGACCCTCCACCAGCATCCCAAGACTTCTCTCTTCAGGAACAACGACCGGATTTGAAGGACATTCAAGAAGGCATAAAACAAATCTCTCTGGACGACGAGACGAATCCCCCACCAACAGGAAGAAACGTGTAACTGAACTTTGCACACAGTACCTGACAAAATGATTTCCACCTTTGTGTCAGGAAAAACATTATGCCTCTGGACATGTCTGATTCTGATAGTATTCCTACCTACTTGGTTAATAGCGAATTGTGTGTATCATCCAGGAGGTTTAGGGCTCCTAAAAGGGATTTGTGGAAAGGCCCAGATAGCCAAAGCACCTAGCATAAAATATAAAAGAAGTATGTCCCCCACTGAACCCCCTTCAGGTTTCACTGACAAGATGTCGTTGTTGAGGTTTAAGTACAGTTATGCACAAAAGTCTGGTTTTGAGAAATGTTGGATATGTAGCAAACTCCACCCCAGTACAGCCAGAATCCCATTGATGGCCATTCCCTTAAACATCACTCCTTTTTTGAATGGAACACCCCCCATAACTCTTGCCAATGTCATAAGAAAAAGTCCCAATAAGCCCCTCAGTTTTCAAATTGTGGGCAGGAGCCACGCTCCAGATTGGTGTTTCATACTGGGAAACATTTCCAGGGGAGCTGAGGTGTGCAAACGGTCAAAACTTAATGTCTCCATGGCTTCCCTTACCGACGGCTCACTTTTTCACACCTCAGACCCTGTGATAAATGCTACCATCTATAACCTTTTTAATACTAGCTCCCACTCCATGGTCGTACAGTTATTGGCTCTGCTGATGGCATCTGGTCATTCAAAGGGTGCAAGGACCGTTGTTAGTCAACGACCTTTGGCATTAGGTAACACAACGTACATCTGTTGTGGTAAACTGCTTTGTTACCCATGGATTCCGGAAGAACCTCAGGGATGGTGCTACCTTGCTAAAATAGTTCCTATAATGGGAGTAGTTGGGGACAATGGGCAAGGACACCTACTTAAAGCTAGCACCCACCCAAGATACCCTCTAAAACATCTTGGAAAGAGAGAAATATTCCTAGAGAAAGATATGACCTGGGCTTGGTTCCCTTCCTGGACAGGTTGGGGAATAGATTTGATGAAGAGACTAAATAACTACACCTCAATCATTGATGAGATCTTGGAGAAGGACTCTGATGACATCTCAAAATTAAACCTAGAAACCAGAGCTATTAGAAAACAATTGGAGCTTCATGATCTTGCTATAGAAAGCATGAGCGCAGCCCTTACAGGCCTCTGTGAAATTACTGAGGACTATGAGTGCTGCACGTGGATACATAACACGAGTATCGAGATCCCTGATTACTATGACATCATTACACAACACAGAAAAGAGGTAAACAAGCTACAACAGGATGCAAGGGATATTGGGAAAACATGGGACCCTTTCTCTACCGGGTTCAGTTTTGGAGGTCTCACTTCATGGTTTAAGAACACTGCAATGACAATTTTTACCATACTGCTTTTCATATTGTTCTTGTATGCATGCTTCACGTTACTCAAATGCCTCTACCAAAAGGGTAGCAAAGCACCTTCCGAAACCATGAAGCTGACTTCCATTACCAGAGATCCCACGGTATGGTACGAGAACCAGGGAAATGAGGCCGAGGAATATGAATCCTTAAGGCGTGATGGACAGGTAGCCGAGGAATATGACTCCTTGAGGCGTGATGAAAAGGTGGAATGACCATTTCGATGATATCGAATGGTCAAAGGGAGGATTGTAAGGAGATTCTATATTACATTTCATTATTGATTAATTGTTGATTTCACCCTGTTCATGATATATTCAGGGTTTTTTGCTTTAAATCAGATTTTGCTTGTTTAATCTAAAAAATATGATTATATTTTTCTGAAGGTCTTGTGATCTTACTAAATATACCAGACTGACCAATTTTCCTCTTTTCTGTGCCCAGCAGAGGAAGCATCTGCTTTGAGGTTTTATCTGGTACTTTTTTTAGTACATATTTGCAGTTTAGGGAAGCTGCGGCTGTCCAGTAGACAAGTGACACAGGGTGAGGAATTTTTTGACCTATTAACTTGAACAACATGTATGGGTCACCATTGTTGATATCACAAGAGATCACAAGATGTAGACATTAATAATGTTTGGAAATTACCGAATATGCTAATATGTATAATGATTTTGATTGGCCCCAAAATTGTGGGCAGAGTCTTGTAAAGACAGCATAAAACAGCAAATCAAAAAAATAAAGACTTGTAATCATTTTCAGCATACCTGTGTGTGTATGTGTCTTTGATTAACCGCCGGCGAGGACTTCCACTGAGCCACATCCAAGTGCCTAGGCCTTGAGGGGAGAACAGGAGCGCCTAACACTTGGCACCCCAGATGTTTTGGAACTACATTTTCCATGATGCTCATGCACTCTGCAGTGTAGTTGAGCATCATGGGAAATGTAGTTCCTAAACATCTGGGGTGCCAAAGTTCACCGTCACTGGCCTAGGCAATAAGAAGATTGCCAAGACCATGAAACTGAGCTGCAGCACGGAGGCCAAGACCATACAGCGGTTTAACAGGACAGGTTCCACTCAGAACAGGCCTCACCATGGTCAGCCAAAGAACTTGAGTTGTCTTTGGGAAATAGACATATGAGTGCTGCAAGCATTGCTGCAGAAGTTGAAGGGGGGGGGTCAGCCTGCCAGTGCAGACCATACACCGCACACTGCATCAACTTGGTCTGCGTGGCTGTCGTCCCAGAAGCAAGCCTCTTCAAAAGATGATGCACAAGAAAGCCCAAACAGTTTTCTAAAGACTAAGGACATGGATTACTGGAACCATGTCCTGTGGTCTGATGAGACCAAGATAAACTTATTTGGTTCAGATGGTGTCAAGCGTGTGTGGCGGCAACCAGGTGAGGAGTACAAAGGCAAGGGTGTCTTGCCTACAGTCAAGCATGGTGGTGGGAGTGTCATGGTCTGGGGCTGCATAAGTGCTGCCGACACTGGGGAGCTACAGTTCATTGAGGGAACCATGAATGCCAACATGTACTGTGACATACTGAAGCAGAGCATGATCCCTTCCATTCGGAGACTGGACAGCAGGAAAGCATTCCAACATGATAATGACCCAAAACACACCTCCAAGATGACCACTGCCTTGCTCAAGAAGCTGAGGGTAAAGTTGATGGACTGGCCAAGCATGTCTCCAGACCTAAACCCTATTGAGCATCTGTGGGGCATCCTCAAACAGAAGGCGGAGGAGCGCAAGGTCTCTAACATCCACCAGCTCTGTGATGTCATCATTGAGGAGTGGAAGAGGAGACCAGTGGCAACCTGTGAAGCTCTGGTGAACTCCATGCCCAAGAGGGTTAAGGCAGTGCTGGAAAATAATGGTGGCCTCACAAAATATTGACACTTTGGGCCCAATTTGGACATTTTTACTTAGGGATGTACTTACTTTTGTTGCCAGCGGTTTAGACATTAACCACTTCCAGCCCAAGGCTGTCATAGGACATCCTTGAATTTCAGTGGGAATATCTGAATGGTGCCTGCAGCTACAGGCATTATTCAGATATCCTTGTTTTTAGCCAGCGATTCTGTGCACCATACGAATGATCATAGTGGCAGTTTCACTGCTTGATCGTTCTTACAGCCAACGGGAGGGGACATGGGGACATTCCCCCCCGCCATCTGGTGCTTCTCTGGGCTCTCCAGTGCCATTGTGGACCCGGAGAAAGAATGCCGGGTGACGACCATAGAGATTTCCGGTGACCAGATGGTCACCAATCATCTCTATGACCGTCGGAGGCCTGGGCGCGGCCTTATGACATCACGTCCGGGCCATGATTGTAAACAAAGCCGCAATCTGGTAAGCATGAGATCGTCAATTTTTTTTTGATCTCATGCTTTCCAGCCTGGAGGAGAGATGTGGGGTCTTATTGACCCCCACATCTCTCCATGAAGAGGACCTGTCAAGCACCATTCCTATTACAAGGGATGTTTACATTCCTTGCAATAGGAATAAAAGTGATCAAGAAAAAAAAAATTTAAAAGAGAAAGTGTAAAAATAAAAGTAAAATGAATAAAAAAAAATATTATATTTTTTAAAACGCCTGTCACTGGTAGCTCGCGCTCAGAAGCGACAGCACGCGTTAGTCCCGCCCACATATGTAAACACCATTCAAACCACACATATGAGGTATCGCCGCGTGTGCTAGAGCGCAAGCACAAATTCTAGCACTGGACCTCCTCTGTAACTCTAAACTGGTAACCTCTAAAAAAAATTTAAAGCATTGCCTATGGAGATTTTTAAGTGCTGAAGTTTGGCGCCATTCCACGAGCGTCGCAATTTTATAGCGTGGCACGTTGGGTGTCTAATACTTCATATTCCCATCGCATGCGTTCCTGGTATAAGCTCTCACGATTTGGGTGCTGCAGCAACAACAAGCTGCACACTGATTCAAGTCACAGAGTAGATATTTGCCAGCACACCAAGGATCGGCACAAAGTGGTTGTTTATTGCATGATCACAAAACAAGAAAAGTGCAATGTTTCGGAAGTTACGCAGGACCCCTTCGTCAGGCATGTGATGTTCACATGCCTGACGAAGGGGTCCTGCGTGACTCCGAAAACGTTGCACCTTCATTGTGTTGTGCTCATGCAATCAACTACCCGTTTGGACGCCACTTTGTGCCGATCCTTGGTGTGCTGGCAAATATCTACTTCATGTTGAGTATCCATTTACGTAACATCATCTTTCACAGTATACAAAAAATTTGGGCTAACTTTACTGTTTTGTTATTTTTTCATTCATGAAACAGTTTTTTTTTCCCCCAAAAGAAACGCGTTTGAAAAATTGTTGCGCAAATACCGTGCGAGATAAATTGCAACGACCGCCATTTTATTCCCTAGGGTGTTTGCTAGCAAAACATCTATCTATCTATCTATCTATCTATCTATCTATACACACACATATACATAATGTTATGGGGTTCTGAGTAATTTTCTAGCAAAAAAAAAAAAATGATGATTTTTACATGTAGGAGAGGATGGAAGTGGTTAATGGTTGTGTGTTGAGTTATTTTGAGGGGACAGCACATTTACACTGTTATACAAGCTGTACACTCACCACTTTACATTGTAGCAAAGTGTCATTTCTTCAGTGTTGTCACATGAAAAAAGATAGAAGAAAATATTTACAAATATGTGAGGGGTGTTTCCTTTCTGGCTAATGTTATTATTTGTCTCATTTCACAATTGTTACTGAAACATTTCTTTCTTATAGATCAGGGGGGGGTTAAAACAAAACTCTCCGCTCTGCGGTGTCAGTTATACTGGATACACAACATTCTATATTTTTTATGTATTATATTTACAACTTTCTGACCACACAATGTTCTGTGAGCTCTACAGATGTCACCATTGAGTAGGGCTTCCCTGAGACAAACATTATTCCCAGGGTTCCTCTGTATTACCAAGGGTGAGAAATTCTTCTGTATACCATCACTTAGGCTCTGGTCACACACAGGTGATTAGGACTCCGGGCGGAATCACTGCGATTCTGCCAGCCTACCCCCCCCCCCCCCCGATTCCAGAATTGAGGCAAAATGCGGGGCGCGCTTGCGATGCCATTATTTCTTAATGGCACCCCAAATATGGTGCGATTCTGCCTCGTTGATCCTGCAATGCATGTGGCCCAAAAGAAGGAAGTTCCAGAACTTATTTCGGGCCACACACATCGTGTGATTTGTCGCACGACGATCAAAGCAGAGTTGCACTGTGTATGGGGAGAAATTAAGAAATAATGGCATTACAAACACGTCCTGTGTTTTGCTGCAAATCCGGAATCGCAGGCAGAATCGCAGCGATTCTGCGTGCGATTTAAATTTCCTATGTGTAAAACACATACACAGTATATACCGTATACTATCATGGTCACACAGCATGTTATATATCTCACTCTGTACTATTATATATAATACACCTGATCACACAAGGTCATCCATATGGTCAGGGTGGCATAAAGGCTGTCAGTATAACTTCTCCCTGACCTCCCGTACACATCTCTCTGGGGGGGGGGGGGGTGTGATTGTCTACACCCCCCCCCCCTGTGTGGCCCCTCCATTGTATTAGGTGCCCCCGGCGTGCTCCCCATGCTGGGCTGAGGGATCAGACAATGAAGGGCGGTATGGGGGGTATGGAGGGTGATGGTATAGTGGGGGGTATGGAGGGTGATGGTATAGTGGGGGGGGGGTATGGAGGGGGTGATGGTAGAGTGGGGGGGGTATGGAGGGGGTGATGGTATAGTGGGGGGTATGGAGGGGGTGATGGTAGAGTGGGGGGGGTATGGAGGGGGTGATGGTATAGTGGGGGGTATGGAGGGGGTGATGGTAGAGTGGGGGGGGTATGGAGGGGGTGATGGTATAGTGGGGGGGGTATGGAGGGGGTGATGGTATAGTGGGGGGTATGGAGGGGGTGATGGTATAGTGGGGGGTATGGAGGGGGTGATGGTAGAGTGGGGGGGGTATGGAGGGGGTGATGGTATAGTGGGGGGGGTATGGAGGGGGTGATGGTATAGTGGGGGTGTGTGGAGGGGGTGAAGGTAGAGTGGGGGGTATAGAGGGGGTGATGGTACAGTGGGGGGATATGGAGGGTTTTGATGGGACGTATGGAGGGTGACAGTATAGTGGGGGGGGGGGGGAGTATGGAGGGGGTGATGGTATAGTGGGGGGTATAGATGGGGTGATGGTAGAGTGGGGGGGAGGAGTATGGAGGGGGTGATGGTAAAGTGGGGGAGGGAGGGTATGGAGGGTATAGTGGGGGGGGTGATGGTAGAGTGGGGGGTATAGAGGGGGTGATGGTAGAGTGGGGGAGGTGGGTTTGGAGGGGGTGATGGTATTAATAGTGGGGGGGTGATGGTAGAGTGGGGGGGAGGAGTATGGAGGGGGTGATGGTAAAGTGTGGGGGGGGGGGGGGGTGATGGTAGAGTGGGGGGGTATGGAGGGTGACAGTATAGTGGGGGGGGTGATGGTATGGGGGGGGGTGATGGGGGGTATGGAGGGTGACGGTATAGTGGGGGGGGGTGGCGGCATGGGGGTGGGGTGTGACGGTATAGTGTGGGGGGGGGGGTGGGTGTGTACCTTGTACCATGCCGGGGATGGCTCCTCTCCTCTCCTCTCCTCTCCTCTCCTCTCCTCTCCTCTCCTTCCAGCTGCCACCCGCGGAGCGGCGCTCCCTCCGGACTCCGGGCACAGTGTGGTGCGGCGATGAGATGGACGGGGGGGGGGGGGCTCTCCTCTCCACACCTCCCTCCACTTCTGTCAGGGCGGGGTCTGTCCGTACTCACCAATGATTGGAGGGGGAGGGGGGGTCCGGGCTGTGCGGAGGAAGTGACCGGGGACGGGACCGCACACAATGACGGGGAGGGGGGGGGGGGGGGGCGGGGTGACACCATACCAGGGGGGGCGGGGCTACAAACTTCACATCACCATCTCATAGGAGATCTGTATGTCCGGACACCAAATACACACAATGTACATCCATGGGGGACTGCAGACTATTACTACCTCCATCATGGGTACAATGCACAGACTTCTGCAGACTATTACTTCCTCCATCATGGGTACAATGCACAGACTTCTGCAGACTATTACTTCCTCCATCATGGGTACAATGCACAGACTTCTGCAGACTATTACTTCCTCCATCATGGGTACAATGCACAGGCTCTGCAGACTATTACTACCTCCATCATGGGTACAATGCACAGACTCTGCAGACTATTACTACCTCCATCATGGGTACAATGCACAGTCTCCTGCAGACTATTACTTCCTCCATCATGGGTACAATGTACAGTCTCCTGCAGACTATTACTACCTCCATCATGGGTACAATGCACAGGCTCTGCAGACTATTACTACCTCCATCATGGGTACAATGCACAGACTTCTGCAGACTATTACTTCCTCCATGCTCCATCATGGGTACAATAAATAGGCTCCTGCAGACTATTACTTCCTCCATCCTAGGTGCAATGCACAGGCTCTGCAGACTATTACTTCCTCCATCCTAGGTGCAATGCACAGGCTCTGCAGACTATTCCTCCAGAAGCAGGTGTCTACAGACGTACAGATCTTCTAAAGGGTCACACCTGTGCAGGTCAGGAACACTTGCAAAATCGCACACATATCCCAACTCGCAGATGAAACGCGCTGCTCTTTAGCAGTTGCAGGGGTGCCATTAATTGCAGCGATCAGCAATTTTTAGCAGGACTGTGACATTGCGGCGGACAGATTGTCCAATCTGTCCGCTGCAATGTCACAGTCCTGCTAAAAATTGTCCACCTAATTGTCCACCTAACTGACATTTTGGACACTTTTTTTGGGAACCAGTGACATTATTACAGTAATCAGTGCTAAAAATATGCACTGTTATTGTACTAATGACATTGGTAGGGAAGGGGTTAATATCAGGGGCGATCAAAGGGTTAAATGTGTTCCCTGTTTGTATTTCTTTTGAGGGCCTGTTCACACCAGACGCATACCTCCCAGCATTTTGAGATGGGAATGAGGGACACCTACTAACAAATGTATGTAGGCATAGGACACGCCCCCCTGCCACGCCCCCTTAAAGGAGAATTAACCACAAAAAAAAAAGGTTTAATAAATCCACAAGGACTTTTTTTTTTACCACTACTATTCCTTTTTTTTGGCTTTTAAAATGTACAAATGCAGCAATTTAGAAATCGCATGAAAGGTTTCGCACTGGAGAACACTTTTTTAACCACTTCAGCCCCGGAAGATTTGGCTGCTGAATGACCAGGCCATTTTTGCGATACGGCACAGCACTTTAACTGACAATTGCACGGTCGTGTGACGTTGTACCCAAACAAAATTGACGTCCATTTTTTCCCACAAATAGAGCTTTCTTTTGGTGGTATTTGATCACCTCGGCGGTTTTTATTTTTTGCGTTATAAGCAAAAAAAGAGCGGCAATTTAAAAAAAAAAAAAACACATTTTGTACTTTTTGCTATAACAAATATCCCCATTTTTTTTTTTAAAAAAAGCTATTTTTTTTCTCAGTTTAGGCCAATATATATTCTTCTACATATTTTTGGTAAAAAAAATCTCAATAAGCGTATATTGATTGGTTTGCGCAAAAGTTACAGCGTCTACAAAATAGGGGATAGATTTATAGCATTTTTATTATTATTATTATTATTTTTTTACTAGTAATGGCGGCGATCTGCATTTTTTTTATCATGACTGCGACATTATGGTGGACACATCGGACAATTCTGACACATTTTTGGGACCATTGGCAGTTATACAGCGATCAGTGCTATAAAAATGCACTGATTACTTTAAAAATGTCACTCTCAGGGAAGGGGTTAACACTAGGGGGCGATCAAGGGGTTAACTGTGTTCCCTGGGAGGTGATTCTAACTGTAGGGGGAGGACTGACTAGAGGAAGTGACGGATCGCGGTTCCTAGCTATTAAGAACTCACAATCTGCCACTCCTCTCAGAACAGAACAGGGATTTGTGTGTTCACACACACACTTCCGTGTTCTGTCCCTCGTGCTCGCGATCGCTCGTGATGGCGGCTGGTCGGCAAGCGGTTAAAGATAAAAAGTGCATTTTACATACAACTATATAGATCAGACAAAAATGAGGGACAAGTGAGGAGGAATGAGGGACAGAGGGACATTGCTCCAAATCAGGGACAGTCCCTTTGAAATCAGGAACAGTTGGGAGCTATGCAGATGCAGTTCCGTGCCTTTTTTTTTTCCTGCACAAAATGCATGCACAGTGTTTTCTATGTATTCCAATGGCTGTAGTTCACACCATGCAGTCAGTTTCCGGTCAGTTTCTACCGCTGCTTGGCTCCCCCCCCCCCCCCCCGCTGGCGCATCCCTACAAAAGCGAGCTCCCGAACGGACGTATGGCGATTCGCAGGATCATGCTACCTTGTCGCAGTATAATTAAGGCAGCTGGTCGGCGACTGCATAGATCCCAACTGTCCCTGATTTTGAGGGACTGTCCCTGATTTGGAGCAATGTCCCTCTGTCCCTCTTTCCTCCTCATTTGTCCCTCATTTTGGTCTCATCTATATAGTTGTATATAAAATGCACTTTTAATCTATCAAAAAGTGTTTTCCAGTGCTAAACCTTTCATCTGATTTCTACATGGCTACATTTGTAAATTCCAAAAGCCAATATAAAGGAATAGAAGTGGTAAAAAAAAAGCACTTGTGGGTTTAACCAATCTTGTTTTTTTGTACAATTCTCCTTTAAGGGGGCGTGGCAAGGGTGTGTGTCCTATGCCTGCATACTTTTGCTGATAGGTGTCCCTCATTCCCATCTCAAAACGTTGGGAGGTATGAATAAATGAATGAATGAATGATTTGTATAGTGCTGCACATGCGAACTGAATAGCCTCAAGGTATGCGATTGGTCAAACAAATCCTCCTACATAAGATGTACCTGTCTATCTGCAGCATTCTCTTCTCTACATCCAAAGTGCTGAATTATAAAGCTTGTGGAAGGGTTCCGAAAAAAGTGGGCGGAGAGAGCTGAAGTTACATTCTGCAGAGCTCAGTGAGCTGATTGGATGGGAAGGGGCACCCCCCTTCACACAGCACACAGGAACAGAGCTGAGGCTGTCAATCTGCTGGAGGTCCCTCCCCCTGTCACCAATCCCTCCCCCTCCCATCAAAATACACAGATCAGCACTGCAGCCACTTTAGTTTTAGTAAATTATCCCCACTGTGTCCCAGCGAGAGAGATCGCTGCATTAACATCGCTTGTGTTGATGTAGTGATCCTTTTTTTTTTTTTCCCGCTGGTTGTACAAAAAAAAAAAATGCAAGTGTGTCCCCAGCTAGAGTGTGCCCCCTGGAAATGACACAGAGCGGGGGTCCCCTGGTATGAAGGGTAGGGTGTGATGGGTGGAAGGTATAGCACACAGCAGTCCTCTTGTGTGGGATCCGGCACACACTGCACAGCTGGTTTTCATTATGAAGGGTTTGCACAATGAGGGAAGTGACGGCTTCTGATTTTCATGATAATAAAAGGACAATGGACAGACGTAGCTACAACCCGCCCTGTGCAGAAATACCCCCCCCCCCCCAAAAAAGAAAGTGAATCCAACTTTTTCATAGATCTCTCTTATTATAAATCTATAATCCTCTAAACATAGAAAATTCTGTAGTATTTTTTTTTTTTTAAATAAAAAAATATTTAAAATATTTTTTTTAATTTTTTTTTACAAGACAGCAAGGTAGGGGAACATGGATACATTTAGCTGATTTTTTTTTTTTTTTGGGGGGGCGGTTTGATGAAGGTTTTTAGCGTAGCATGCAGCTATTTTTCTGGGCCGCCAACAACCAGAAAAAAAAGGCATTTCTGAGCAGAAGTATGATGAAACAATGGTGGGAGATATTTTCCAGCACGCTGAGCTATTTACGTTATGTGAAATCACTGGAGCGGTTCTGCTAAAAAAAAAAAAAGTACCTGGCAACACCACACCTCCCAACTTTTCGGGATGGGAATGAGGGACACCTATCAGTAAAAGTAGGCAGGCATAGGACACGCCCCCTTAAAGGAGAATTGTACAAAAAAAAAAACAAGATTGGTTAAACCCACAAGTGATTTTTTTTTACCACTTCTATTCCTTTATATTGGCTTTTGGAATTTACAAATGCAGCAATTTAGAAATAACATGAAAGGTTTAGCGCTGGAAAACACTTTTTGATAGATATAAAGTGCATTTTATATACAAGTATATAGATCAGACCAAAATGAGGGACAAATGAGGAGGAATGAGGGACAAATGAGGAGGAATGAGGGACAGAGGGACATTGCTCCAAATCAGGGACAGTCCCTCGAAATCAGGGACAGTTGGGAGCTATGGTAGGGTACTATCAATTGGGAGGGCACACGGGCGCCACCTTCCCTATCCATGCGTCCGACCCCTAATCTACATATCAGGGCACTGGGCGCATGGATTCCAATGTGGGGGGGGGTGTTATTTTGAAGCACCTGATTAGACTCAGAGGCTCTAATAGGCTTTAAAAAAGGGTGAGCGCAGAGCATTGCACTCCGAACCCACCCTGTTGTGTGACGATAGCGAATGAATTCTAAAGTTCCTCCCTGCCAATCAGGAGGCAGGTCGTGAAGCCTGTTTCCTGATCGGCCAAAGCGTCAGGCGATCCTATTGGATGCCCAGCGTTTTGGCAGAAGAGGAGACACAAGCTTGACACAATACACAAGTTTGAGGAGTGGGCAACAAAAGCCGCTGCTGCCCACATTTGAGGAGAGGACACCACGGCCCCGCCACACGAGTGGGCGGACCGGGGGGCGGGGTTAGAGTTGCCACCTCATCCCTTTAAACCCGAACACATCTGAATTACACAGGTTCTGTGGCTGATTAAGGTGGTAATTAAACTCACTTGTTGCCTTATCTGCATTTAATTAGCCTCAGAACCTGTGTAATTCATATGTGTTCGGGTTTAAAGTGGGGTTCCAGCCAAAATGATATTTTTTAAATAAAAATACCCCTATAATACACAAGCTCAATGTATTCTAGTACAGTTAGTCTGTAAACCAAGGTCTGTTTTGTTAGCTTATAGCAGTAGTTTGTTATTTTATAAACTTACAGCAGGCCGTGGCCATCTTAAGTGTGGGCATCTGAAGCCAGACTGTATTTCTTCCTGGATCTCATCCTTGCAGATCTCGCACATGCTCAGTGCAGCACAAGCAGTGTAATAGGTTTCAGGTCAGATTTCCAAAGCAACGGCAGTGTCAGAGGAAGTTGCCGCCCCTTCCCAGAAGGCATTGCAAACAGGAAATGATCCGATGGGCCGCGGCCAGGGAGGAGGAAGTGAAAAATGAATACAGCAGATATACAGTAGGTGCTGAGAAAAAAATTTTTAAAATATCCAATTTGTTTATAGTGCACAGTTTAGTGAGGGATGCTGAAGAGTTGTAAAAGTGGGTGGAACTCCACATTAAGGCCCCTTTCACACGAGGCGGACTCCGCTTCCACGGAGCCCACCTTGGTCCGCCGGCTCAGCGGGAGATCTCTCCGTTGATCTCCGCTGAGCTGGCGGATGACAGGTCCCTCTCTGCTCACTGAGCCGGGAGGGGCTTGTCAGGCGCCGCTGCCGCCTATGGAGGGATCGGACGAAAACGGACAGCCTGTCCGTTTTCATCAGATCTCACTCGATCCGATCCGCCAGCGACGGACCTGGACATAGAGCCATCCGTCTGCTCTTAGCGGATCAGACCGGGGTCGGATGTCAGCGGACATGTCTCCGCTGACATCCGTCGCTCCATAGACTAGCATGGAGCGCCCGTTCAGGTCCGCCGTCAAAACTGACAGGCGGACCTGAACGGTCCGATCGTGTGAAAGGGGGCCTAAAGGGATGAGGTGGCAACCCTAGGCGGGGTGGGTGCTGCCAGTGCCACGCTGCCTGTCACTGGGGGTACTATGATGTTTTCCCAAAGCTATGTACAGCTGTCCTCTCGCTCCAGCAATAAACTGCTGCATTGCATAGAGAAGCACAGAGACCCCACTGGGTTTAAAATGTAGTATATCGTAAAAACGAAGCCGTTTAAACACTTTAAAATTTCATTAGCATGTTTCTGAGCAGTGAAAAGTGGAACCAGGGAAGGCTAAATGTAAGCAAGATTAACATTTGATATGTGCCAGGAAAACAGGATTATTTTTTTTTCTTTTGGGGGGGAGGGGGGGGGGGGGATTGGGGACCAGATTTACAATGTCTTCTGAAAAGGGCCACATTCAGAAAACAGGCGACTAAACCTGGCCTGAGATTTGGAAAGCCTTTCCCCTGATCTGACTATTACTTGCATCTGGACTACAAGATTGATTGCTGAGTAATAATCACCTGCTAGTATGTGGACTGTCATTATTGCACACAGACTTTCCCAACATGGTGCAAAATCTGTGACCCTTTACCATCCACTTCCTTCACTCAACAATACCGTCACCAAATGTCAGTCTAGACAGGAGGACCGGAAATCTTTACCCTGGGGGGGGGGGGGAGCTCAGCATACAACCTACACAGCAGGGATAGATTCTATGAGCTATATAAAGTGTACCATGCAAAGTGTGGTGTGTTGTCTGGTGGGTATAATAACTGGATGTTCCTTAGGCCCTGTTTACACAATTTGACGCTTTGTCGGAAGTGCGACAATACTATGATTTCCATTATATTCAATGGTGCATGTAAGCCCCCCCTTTTTTTTTTTTTACCTGAAGCTTGAGTGCCGGTTCACTTGTGCGAATTCTAATTCGAAACGCATAGATTCGCATGTCATCTAAAAAAAAAAAAAAAAAAGCATTTTTTTTCCAATGGAGGCTGTTCACATATATGCGGTGCGAATCTGATTCAGGTTCAGAAACGTGCGAGTTTAGTGCGGTGCGAATTTCAGCTCCATAGACTTCTTTAGGACTGGATTGAAGTCGCAGACCAGTCGTCACATCGCTGTGAACTGTTTTTGTTTTGTTAACCACTTCAATACCGGACACTTTCACCCCCTTCCTGCCCAGGCCAATTTTCAGCTTTCAGCGCTGTCGCATTTTAATTGACAATTGCGCGGTCATACAACACAAACAACATTTTTATCATTTTGTTCCCACAAATAGAGCTTTCTTTTGGTGGTACTTAATCACCACTGGGGTTCTTATTTTGCTAAACAAATAAAAAAAGACAGAAAATTTTGAAAAAAAATTAAATAGTTTTTTTTCTTTGTTTCTGTTATAAAATTTTGTAAATAGGTACGTTTTCTCTTTCACTGATGGGCACTGATAAGGCGGCACTGATGAGGTGATACTGATGAGGCGCTAATATGCGGCACTGATGGGCACTCATAGGTGGCACAGATAGGCAGCACTGATGGACACTTATAGGTGGCACTGATAGGCGGCACTGATGGGCACCGATAGGTGGCACTGATAGGCAGCACTGAAAGGCCACACTGATGCTGTACTGACTGGCACTAATAAGGCGGCACTGATGAGGCACTAATATGCAGCACTGATAGGTGGCACTGATAGGCACTTATAGATGGCACTGATGAGGCTGCACTGATAAGGCAGCATGGATGAGGCACTAATATGCAGCACTGATGGGCACTAATGGGCACTCATAGGTGGCACTGATAGGCAGCACTGAAAGGCCGCACTGATGGACACTGATAGGTGGCACTGAGAGGCGACACTGATGGGCACTGATGAGGCTGCACTGATGAGGCACTAATATCCAGCACTGATGGGCACTGAAAGGCCGCACTGATGGGCAATACTGATGCTGCAGTGATGGGCACTAATAAGGCGGCACCGATGAGGTGACACTGATGAGGCACTAATATGCAGCACTGATAGGTGGCACTGATAGGCAGCACTGTAAGGCCACACTAATGAGCACTTATAGGTGGCACTGATAGGCAGCACTAAAAGGCCACACTGATGGGCACTTATAGGTGGGACTGATGGGCACGGATGAGGCTGCACTGACGGGCACTGATAAGATGGCACTGATGAGGCACTAATATCCAGCACTGATGGGCACTGATAGGTGGCACTGATGGGCAGTACTGAAAGGCCGCACTGATGGGCAACACTAATGCTGCACTGACGGGCACTGATAAGGCGGTACTGATGGGCACCGATGAGGCACTAATATGCAGAACTGATGGGCACTGATAGGCTGCAATGAAAGGACGCACTGATAGGCGACACTGATGGGCACTGAAATGCCGCACTGTTG
Organism: Lithobates clamitans; assembly: GCA_037952925.1. Lineage (NCBI taxonomy): Eukaryota > Metazoa > Chordata > Amphibia > Anura > Ranidae > Lithobates > Lithobates clamitans. The sequence goes on from JBBGZY010002967.1 coordinate 249,730, forward strand.
GGCACTGATAGGTGGCACTGATAGATGGCTCTCATAGGCAGCACTGATGAGGAGGCACTGGCAGGCATTACTGATTGGCACCTCTAATGGGCACTGATTGGCAACCCTGGTGGTCATGGGTGGACATACCTGGTGGTCCTGGGTGGGCATCCTTGGTGGGCACAGATGGGCATCCTCTGGGGGACTGCACTGATAATCAATCAGCGCAGACCCCCCCCCTGTCAGGAGAGCAGCTGATCGGCTCTTCTCTACTTGCGTCTGTCAGTGCGAGTGGCGGAAAAGCCAATAGACTTCCTGTTTACGCTGTGATTGGACACAGCTGATCAAATGGAAAAGAGCCTCCGTCAGAGGCTCTTTACCAAGATCGGTGATGCAGTGTGTCAGACTGACACACCACACCAACGATCGCCGCGCTGCGCGCCCCCCGCGGCTTGTCCTGCTGGACGTCATATGACGTCCAGTCAGGATAACTGAGACACTTCCCGGCCGTCATTCTGCTACAGGCCGGGCGGGAAGTGGTTAAATATAGACCAATGTAACTACATATAAATTCCAGGCATACCTGGAGATTTCATTTTTAAAGCTGAATTCCAAAATAAGCAAATATTGTCTAAATACAAGAGGCGTGTGTATTCTATCCTGAATCTTGGTAATCTTAGCGAATTTCTTCTGGATCTGCGCAGTAATCCAGCATGAAACTTTCCTTCCATTGCTGCTCTCCTTATGCAGGGCTCCGCCCCCTTATGCTGGGCTCCGCCCCCTCCCTTGTAGTTTTTTTTTACAGGCTGGTGTAATGGGTGTGCCTGCTGGGCCCCTCCCACAGCTCTGCTCTTCTCAGGTATGATGTCACCATAGCTCCCAACTGTCCCTGATTTCGAGGGACTGTCCCTGATTTGGAGCAATGTCCCTCTTTCCTCCTCATTTGTCCCTCATTTTGGTCTGATCTATATAGCTGTATATAAAATGCACTTTTTATCTATCAAAAAGTGTCTTTTAGCACTAAACCTTTCATCTGATTTCTAAAATGTTGCATTTGTAAATTCCAAAAGCCAATATAAAGGAATAGTAGTGGTAAATAAAGCACTTGTGGGTTTAACCAATCTTGTTTTTTTTGTACAATTATCCTTTAAGGGGGCGTGGCAAGGGGTGTGTCCTATGCCTGCCTACTTTTGCTGATAGGTGTCCCTCATTCAAATCTCAAAAAGTTGAGAGGTGTGATGTCACTGCTACTTTATACAGGGTAATACCTGGGTTCGCAAAGACATTAGGCTGCACACAAAACGTATTTAAATCCTGTGTGCAAATTGAGGAATAGATTTTGGATAAAGGTTTTTTCCTGTCTGGAATTCAGCTCTCACAGACAGATCGAGGGGCTGTCATGTAAAAATCTGTCTATTTGCTATGTCTAGTATCTATAGCAATAAATAATTGTGTGTCGGGAAACAAACACCGATCAAAAAAGACGGAGAACCTAAAAGGATTGACAAATAGAGACGTAATGTATGTACAAGCGTGTATACAAATTTCGAACTTGAATGCATTTAGAGAACACAGGTTTAAAGGTTATACATACAGATTGCGGCTGTAAGCGGCGAAGGTGCTTCTATACTGGAAAAAGGGCATTTTATGAGCAAGTTCCAAACATTTCCATCCTCGACAACAGGAGCCGTGTGTAAACAAGAAGGCTGTTATTATGCTGTTTCCATGACAACTACATTGCCATTAACGAATAGGTAATAATAGATTTTATTTTATTTTTATTTTTTATTTTTTGCACAAGAGGTGGTTAATTGTTGGATTTCTTTAGGCTGTGGATTCGGAAGGAGAACACCTGGTGATTTTGCTATACGGAAGGTATTTGTACAACTCTTTGTTCATGCACAATTTATAAAAGTGAGAATCACAATACATTGGACACTCAATGAAATCCTCCCGCTTGCCAAAGTAGTTGGCAATATCACGTGCGTGCCCCCGCCTGCCAATAAAACGCCAACAAGCTGCAAGTCCCAAACATAATCAGTTTGTTCTCTAGCACTGGAATTTATTTTTTTGGAAAAAAAAACATTCAGAATAACTTGTAAACTGGGTAATACATGGAATTTAATACTTGGTGGTATAAATGAGGATATTGAGGGAAATTTTAAAAAAATGTAGCGCTAATGATGATAACAATGAACCAGTCAGAGGTAATATCCACTGAAACAAAAACGTGAGTGTGACCATTATGGCACAATAAACCAATAAAGTTCAATGGTGTCCAAATAGGTAAAAATGGAATGATAGTCCCATAATGGTAAGTGTGTGGAATGAATCCAACCAGAATGGAGAGTCTTCACGTCTGTATGTCATTAGTTATACGATCTTGAATAGGAAACAGATGAAATACGCTTACCAGAAATGGCGGACTCGGATGCCGGTGACGCCGAATCAAACAGGCTCAGAGATCCGCAATGGACATGGTTGGTCCAAGAAACCCCCGGATCTCAAGGGGAATCTTCCTTCTGCTGTCCCAATCAGGACTGCCAGTCCGAAAGGCCGAAGGGGAGTCCCAGCCGCATGGAAGTCACAGATGAATGGATGGTTCTCAAAAAAATAAAGGAAAGCGCCAATGGTGCAGATCAAAAGATGTATTTATTGGATGACACCAATGATCGAAACAGTTTAAAATAGCATGATCACGTACAAAATATAAAATCAAGTGTAGGGAAGAGTGTAGCTCGTCCGGCGCGTTTCGTCCAATTGGACTTCAACAGGGGCATCAAATTTTAACACAGAACTGTCTTCAAAAACAGCTTCAAGCGTCATTTAGTAAGTGGGAAAATGTAAACGGTAACTGGACATTTGTAACTAATTGTAAACAAATGGGGTGGCACAGTGGTGTAGTGGATAGCACTTTCGCCTAGCAGTAAGAAGGGTCGCTGGTTCGAATCCCAACCACGACACTACCTGCCTGGAGTTTGCATGTTCTCCCTGTGCCTGCGTGGGTTTCCTCCGGGTACTCCGGTTTCCTCCCACACTCCAAAGACATGCTGGTAGGTTAATTGGATCCTGTCTAAAATTGTCCCTAGTATGTATGAATGTGAGTTAGGGACCTTAGATTGTAAGCTCCTTGAGGGTAGGGACTGATGTGACTGTACAATGTATATGTAAAGCGCTGCGTAAATTGACAGCGTTATATAAGTAACTGAAATAAATAAACAAATCCTTAGGGCCCATTAAGACTATACATTGTCTAGTAATGCATAGATCCCAACTGTCCCTGATTTGGAGAAATGTCCCTCATTTTGGTCTAATCTATATAGTTGTTGGGAGGTATGGTAATGTATGTATGTTTGACGGACCCTGCTTTGCTCGGCGGGGGATCGATCCGCTAATCCCCGTTAAGCAGGTGGATGACGGGTCCGTCTCCCCTGCTGGGACGGACCTGTCAGAGACCTGCTCTCCTCTATGGCGAGATCGGATAAAAATGGACGCCCGTCCATTTTTCATCCGATCCGCTGGATGGATGGAAAATAGGGCCACCACCTGTCAGGATTTGGCGGACAGGATCGGATGGATAGCAGTGGGTCAGCAGTGGCGGCCCGTGCATTAAGGGTGCACGGGCGCCGCCCCCTCTCTCCTGCCACCCCCCCTCTAGCACCAATAGATACTTTCATGCATTTGCATGAATCTATCTATGGCTGCCGCTGCAACCCCCTGTTCAAGCGCCCGGCCCCGGCCAGGGGTCCAATCATAGCAGAGGATGGGAAGAGAGGCAGGAGAAGACATCGAGGAGCTGTCCCACCGAGACAGGTAAGTGCAGACGGTGGGCCGGCCGGGGGCACACTGGCAGCATTTTTATTATGGCACAGTGGCTGCGTTTGATGGGACACAGTGGGAGCAATTGATGGGCACAGTGGCAGCAATTGATGGGCACAGTGGCTGCGCTTGATGGCACAGTGGCTGTGTTTGATGGGCACAGTGGGAGCAATTGATGGGCACAGTGGCGGCAATTAATGGGCACAATGGCTGCACTTGATGGCACAGTGGCTGTGTTTGATGGGCACAGTGGCTGCGATTGATGGTACAGTGAGGCTGCAATTGATGGGGTTTTTTTCAGAATTTTTCAGTGTGTTTGCACCCCCCCAAAAATTTTGAGCACCAGCCACCACTGAGTGGGTGTCAGCAGACATGTCACCGCTGAAATCCACTGCCACATAGGGCTGAATGAAGCGTCCGATCAGGTCCGCCTGAAAAACTGACAGGCGGACCTAATCGGAAAGCCCATGAGAAAGGGACCATACACACTCTTCTCTCCTCTACCCTTCTACCTTGCTTCTTCCTCGCTCTACCCTACCTTTGACAACCCTCACCCTATCTCCTGCACATATCCCTTTGTAGTGCTGACCCCACCCGCTAAATTGTGTCCTAGGTTATTCTACCACTAGTGCAACGGCAGCCGGGCAAACAGCAACATTCACTCCTCTGGTTTAGAAAACAGTCTAGGGGCTGCCTTTTTAAAATTGGTTGCCGATCAGCTTGGGTGGGATTTAGGGATGTTGTGGGATACTCCAGAACACTGTACAATGTGAGGACACTCTTCCCTGAACAGCTACTTCTTAACAAAGCCTTTTGAGCAGTGGGACTTAAAATGGACAGCACCCTTAGCAATATCCTTTGCGCAGTAGGGCATAAAGTGGACAGCACTAGCACACCATTAGTAATGTTCCAGGCCAAGGCAAGACTTAAACTTGGTGCAGCAGGGGTTAACAGTAGCAGCACGCAGGTCTGTACTCGGTGTCCCTGGGACTTGGATACCTCCCTCCAGATTCAGCCAGTCACCTCTGTGAAACTTATAGACAGGACCCCAGTCTCTCCTAGCTCCAAAAGGAATTTGCAGTAGGAGAGGCCCCCTAGCTATGCACAGCTGAGACCTCAATGAGACAAGTAGATCATTCAGCTAGACTGCAAGGATGGGCAGAAGTCCTTCTGGCTGGGAACCTCTCTCCTTGGGGAAGAACCCTTCTCTCGCAGGCTCCAGACTATTTATACACTCTCCCAGACACCACCTGGGCACTCTCTCCCAGGGATTGGCTGGAGTTGCATAAATATTCAGGCTGCTCATTTGACTCTCCCACCCATGAAAATCTGGAAGCCACCAGAAGATGGGAAGCAGCGTAGAGAGCCTAGAGCAGGCCAAAGCAGTCACTTTCTGCTCCCCTGATTACAGCACAGCGACAAAACTAAATTTGCCTCACCTAACTAGCAGCCCATTTGGGAGGGTGCTACACGTCCAACACTCCACCGCACATCCCATATAGTTTCGGGACACCTCCCACCTCCTGGCTATTACCCAGTGATACCCCAAAACTCATTCTACCTTACCGCCCACCACAGTCAGTCCTCTTCTCCACTTTTTGTTAACCATCACTCACCCCCCCCCCCCCGAATTCGACTCTTTGCACTATTATACAATTTAGGGTGTGCATATGTGTAACATTGCTCCTTTAATATACTGGAGTTCTTTGTTGAAATGGTTGACAATATATGCTTTATACACCCTTAAGCCCCTTCCACCCAGGATGTCCGATCCGGTCATCCGCCGATATCCGATCTGATCCAGTCCGCCAAATCTAGACAGATGGTGGTCCTATTTTCCATCCGTCTGGATCGGATATGATTGGGTGAAAACGGACAGGTCGGTCTGTTTTCACCCGATTTCCCCATGGGGAGAGCGGGACTGGGTCCGTCTCCACTCTGCTCAGTGGAGTGAATCCCCAGCTGACAAAGCGGAGCCTGCCAAGCGGAGGTGCCCGTGTGAAAGGGGCCTAAATCCAATAAAACTCTTGTAAAAGAAAAACTGTACCTGCACTTTTTTTTTCCAATGCGCCGCACCACAATCCACAGATGGTTCACACAGATGCATTGAGGTGCTCTGGAAAGGTGTGTTGCGCTGCCATGCAAAATGAATGTGAACAAAATATATTCTAAATATATATATATATATACTCCCGCTAAAAGTGAAACAATTGTGAAAAGAATTTTTGCAAAAATATATCTTGCCGCTGCTTTACACAAGGTGCTATTCACTTGTCAAACAAAAACATATATATATTACAGCGCTCGCATTCATAAACAATAACTTAGATAATCATATAATACAATTCATTATTAAGTCAATGTCCATATAAAAGTGAACGATGTGCTCCAATCCATAAACTGCAAAGTGCTCCAAAAAATTTGAGCTGGGCAACAGTCCCTCCTGTGTCCCCACTCACCGGATGGAATGGACCCTTAGCTTTTCAGTCTAGGGGTCGTTTCAGGCTTATAATGATGGCCAGGGATGGCAGCTCTACATCAATTCACCAGGCAGCTCTCACATGCTCATGCTAATCAACCATAGATATTAGTACCCAAAATGAAATAAAAGGAGGGAACTATAGTGAAGTACCGTTTGGCAATATCTTTATTGCGCAAGTAAAATGGATACTTACAAAATGCAGAGTAAAAACTGGCATAAAATGTCAGAAGATTGCAATAGGAAACGCCGCTGTTGGCGTGCATTCCACCGATAACCGGAAGTGGAGTGGTTAACCCAGGCATTAACCAAAGGCATCTTTTTATTTTGTTTCTGGTGAGTGCTCCTTTTAGAAGGTGATAGTGTTTCACGAATTGGTGAAAGTTTTCCAATCACGGATGTGGATTGGTGCGTGTGGGATTCGGATAACCAGTTCTTGAAGAGGAATACTGGGACTGTCCTTCTGTTAAACACATGATTTTCATTTATTCACTAATATTTTATATTAAGAAAAAATGATTTCCCCTCTATTATTGTAGTCCACTAAATATGCACTTGACTGAGTTTATGATAAATTTCTGATGAATTATTGATAAATATTATTCACTGCTTTAGTTATGTAGTAAGATAAGTATACCATTTAGGGTCAGCGCAGTTATCCTTTTTACTGTAATATACGGTATTTATATTTGCTAGCATATTACGTAGCATTTTACATTGAATTAAGGAGCTTGGGTTGGTTTTGGATATACTGTACTTGGCATTGATTGTTACATCATGGAGCAGTGGCACCCAAAAATGCAGTGCCCATTCTGATTTTGAGAAGCCATCGGGGTTGATTTACTAAAACTAAAGCACTTAGAATCTGATGCAGCCTGTGCATGGCAGCCAACCGGCTTCTAACCTCAGCTTGTTAACCACTTCACATCCCTCCCATAGTCAAATGACGTCCGCAGGTGGGATCAAAATTGCAGATCGCCGCCATTACTAGTGAAAAAAAAAAATAATAATAAAAATGCCATAAATCTATCCCCTATTTTGTAGACGCTATAACTTTTGTGCAAACCAATCAATATACGCTTATTGCTATTTTTTTTTACCAAAAATATGTAGAATACATATCGGCCTAAACTGAGGAAAAAATTAGTTATTTTTTTTTAAATTGTGATATTTATTATAGCAAAAAAGTAAAAAAAAATGTGTTTTTTTTTCAAACTTGTCGCTCTTCTTTTGTTTATAACGCAAGAAATAAAAACCGCAGAGGTGATCAAATACCACCAAAAGAAAGCTCTATTTGTGGGGGGGGAATAAATGCACCTATCAGTGCCCATCATTGCTGGATATTAGTGCCTCATCAGTGCCGCCTTATCAGTGCCACCTATAAGGCTAGATTCACACCTACGCATTTTTAGCGTTTTTCGCATTTTGCAGATTTGCACTACAGAACGTGTTCCATAGGAAACCATGTTATATGGACTGTAGTGCAAATCCGCAAAATGCAAAAAAGCACTAAAACTGCATAGGTGTGAATCCAGCTCAAGGCTGGATTCACATCTATGCATGTTGCTTTTGAGGGTTTTTGGAGTTATTTTTGTGATGCTTGCCACGTTTTTGAGCAGTGTTTTTGCAGCGTTTTTACAGCGCTTTTGCCGCGTTTTGCATGGGTTTTTTTTTTCTGTTTTTTTTAGACTGTATACAGTCTAAAAAAAGTACGCCAAAAACGCAAAACGCATCAAAAACGCTGCAAAAATGCTGCACTTGCGCTTCTGATGCTGCTCCATTGAATTCTATTACATGCAAAACGCTGCATTTTGCATGAAAAAAGTCCCTGACACTTTCCAAAAACGCAGAGGTACAAAAAGGCATTGATGTGAACATGTTCCATAGGAACCCATGTTAAATAAAATTCCCATGAATTTCTGCAAAATGCAAAATGCATCAAAAAACGCGCTAGTGTGAATGGAGCCTAAGTGTCTATCAGTGTGGCCTTTCAGTGCTGTCTATCAGTGCCACCTATGAGTGCCTCATCAGTGCCTATCAGTGAAAGAGAAAACTTACCTATTTACAAAATTTTATAACAGAAACAAAGAAGAAAACTTTTTTTTTTTTTTTTTTTTATTTTCAGTCCTTTTTTATTTGTTTAGCAAACATAAGAACCCCATTGGTGATCAAATACCACCAAAAGAAAGCTTTATTTGTGGGAACAAAATGATAAAACAAATTTTGCTTGGGTACAGCGTTGCATGACCGCGCAATTGTCATTCAAAGTGCGAAAGTGCTGAAAACCGAAAATTGGCCTGGGCAGGAAGGGGGTGAAAATGCCCTGTATTGAAAGGGTTAAATTAAGCTTTGGCAATAAAACCTGGAAGCTGATTGGTTGCAGAAGTGAGCCTGGTTTTGCACCCCCCCCCCCCTATCTTTAGTAAATAAACCCCATTGTGTCATTGAAAGCCATCACATCACAGGTTTCCAACTTGACATCTTATTACAGCCAGAAGCTCTCAGAGACAATACTTGGGATAATAAACCCGTGGCAGGAAAAGACGCATTACTAGCATGGTCAGAGACAGCCAAAGAAAGCAGGATTTTAATGCGAGTCCGAGTGGCTCCCAGTGCATCACATCTACACAGAAATGTCCATTTCTTCCCTTATAAGATATTTTGACAGGACATCCTTTCTCGGTTGCCATGGCAGCAGAAAAGAGAACATTAAGCAGGTGTTAACAGAATTGCAATCAATATGAATCAGTTCATGGCCTATCATGCCAAGGAATGTTGGAGGATAAATCAAATTATATTTGCCTAAAGATTCACTCGGTGCAGTTTATGTGAAAATAAAATGGGATTTATTGAACGCCTGCGAGCTCAGGATTCATTCTTCTTGTTCGTTTCTTACGTTGGGGGGGAAATGGAAGATTGTGGGACAAACAAATTGTAAATAAATTTATAGTACGCACTTTTCTTCTCAGATGACAAAACATAAATCCCGGGGTTCTTCTGACCAAATAGCAAAAATGTTTTTAAGAGTTTTATGTCAATGAAACAATCACTCTTTATACACTATGTTACCAAAAGTATTGGGACGGCCTGCCTTTACAAGCACATGAATGGTTGTAAACCCTCTGGGACCACTTTAACCTACAGGTAAGCCTAGTCTGATGCCGCGTACACACGGTCGGACTTTTCATCTACAAAAGTCCAACGGACGCTGACGGACTAAAGCTGGCTGGTAATCCGATCGTGTGTGGGCTTCTCCGGACTTTCAACGTACTTTTTTAGCCTCAAATCCGACGTACTTTAGATTTGAAACATGCTTCAAATCTTTACGTCGTAACTACGATGGACCCCGAAGTCCGCTCGTCTGTGTGCTAGTCCTACGGACAAAAACCCACGCTAGGGCAGCTATTGGCTACTGGCTATCAACTTCCTTATTTTAGTCCGGCGTACGTCATCACGTACGAATCCGTCGGACTTTTGTGTGGTCGTGTGTAGGCAAGTCTGTTCGTTAGAAAGTCTGCCGCAAGTCCGCCGAAAGTCCGCCGGAAGTCTGTCGGACAGGCTGTCGGACTTTTGTAGATGAAAAGTCCGACCGTGTGTACGGGGCATAAGGCTTACCTGTAGGTGCAAGAAATATCTCCTTAACCTACACGGTTAAGGAGATATTTTACAAAAACCGGGCACCGCTGTCAACGGCGCAGGCGCACTGAGCATGCCGTTAGTGAAGGCGAACAGGACGTCACCGACGGCACCCACGTGCAAGCGCCGGAGTGACGTCATCGAGGCTCCGGCCAGTCACAGCGCCGGAGCCGCGTTACCCGGAAGTCACTCCGGGATAGATGGCGACGGCGGAGGAGGCGAACGAGGGTCGCTTTGGGGGCTTCGATCTGAGGTAAGTTATTCATAATGAGCTAGTATGCTATGCATACTGGCTCATTATGACTTTGCCTTGCAGGGTGTATTTTTTTTTTTTTTTTTAGGCTTTACTTCCTCTTTAACCTCCCTGGCGGTATGATTATGTCAGATTTTTGCGTCTCAAAGCGGTACAATTGTTTTGCATGGAAATTTGGGGTTTTATATTGTAGGCCTGTAATTCTTAGGAATAACTCACTTAAATCTGTCCAAACAAGAGTCTAGTAGATATCCCGGGTATGATAAAGTTTGAAACACGAAATCATAAATTATAATATAATAAATATAAATATAATAAATAACTACAAATAATAATACAAAATAATAATATAATAATAATAAAATTAATTTCCCCACGATTCACTATCGCTCAATTCTGTAAGTGATTCTAATTTATTATCGCTGTTTTTTAGCTGGTCTAAAACCACTTTTGATGCAAAGGGACGCTTTTTGGTTGCTATGGACAATCTCAAGTTTCCAGGCAGAAAGAACAGTATATATCATATAAAACTGCATGCAGGTCATTGGACAAAGCACAGGGGACAAGAGGGATGTGAATTGATTTCATACAGTAATGTAATGTGTAAGATTACAGTGTACTGTATGTGTTACGAATTTTCACTTTTTTGAATTTGCGGCCGGCCTCCACCCCCGTGCGTTGCGACGCTCTCAGGGAACGGAGCCTGGCACACAGAGGCTTTGGGGCGGAGGACGGAGCCCCCGGACACAGCGGGGGGACATCGCAGGATCCTGGGGACAAGGTAAGTACACCGCACCAGGATCCTGCAATGCAATCCCGAGTGTGGCTCGGGGTTACCGCTAATGGTACTAAAATTTAACCCCCGAGCCACACTCGGGAAAACCGCCAGGGAGGTTAATGGCATCCCAGTCTTAGGCTGGATTCACACCTATGCATTTTTAGTGCTTTTTGCATTTTGCAGATTTGCACTACAGAACATGTTCCATAGGGAACCATGCTAAATGGACTGTAGTGCAAATCTGCAAAATGCAAAAAACACTAAAAATGCATAGGTGTGAATCCAGCCTGAAGCTGGATACACACTATACATTTTTCTGTAGATTTTTTTCCTTCAGATTTACCAAAACCATATAATATGAGGTCAAACCTTAAGCGTTCCAATTTGTATGCAATCAGGCAGGCCCTTGTACTACATGGTTTTGGTAAATCTAAAAGAAATAAAACAAAAGTTGTATAGTGTTTGGGGTCTAAAGCCTCGTACACACGGTACGATTGTTGGCAGGGTATTGTCTGTTGACAGACTGTTGTCCTAAAATATGACCATTAGTACGCTCCTTTTGACAATTGTCCAATTTTCGGCCAACAAATGTTGGATGACAGGCTAGTAAATTTTCGGCAGACAAGATTTTCATATGGTCAGTACACAAATCTGTCACACGGATGGTCAGTACAAACGCGCATGCTGGGAATCAATGCTCACCAAACACGAAACTAGCAGAAGGGGCCCAAAGGGTGGCGCTCAAGAGCTGAAATTCCTCATAGCACGTCACTATGTTCGTGTTTGTGGCACAACAATAGTGTACTGTTAGTATGCAAGACAAGATCCTGGCACACACCATTTTGACAAAAATCAGACGCTCGGTTGGCCAACTATCGTACCATGTGTATGAGGCTTTAGTTCGTAGGGTTCAATATTGAGTTGGCCCATCCTTTGCATCTATAACAGCTTCAACTCTTCTGGGAAGGCCGTCCACAAGGTTTAGGAGCGCGTCTATGGGAAAGTTTGACCATTCTTCCAGAAGCGCATTTCTGAGGTCAGGCACTGTTGGATGAGAAGGCCTGGCTCACAGTTCCCACTCAAATTTGTCCTAAAGGTGTTTTATCAGGTTGAGGTCAGGACTCTGTGCAGGCCAGTCAAGTTTCTCCACACCAAACTCACCCATTCATGTCTTTATGGACCTTGCTTTGTGCACTGGTGCGCAGTCATGTTGGAACAGGAAGGGGGTCATCCCCAAACAGTTCCCACAAAGTTGGGACATGAAATTGTCCAAAATGTCTTAGTATGCTGATGCCTTAAGAGTTCCCTTCACTGGAACTAAGGGGCCAAGCCCAACCCCTGAAAAACAACCCCACACCATAATCCCCCCTACACCAAATGATTTGGACCAGTGCACAAAGCAAAGGTCCATAAAGTCATGGATGAGGGAGTTTGGGGTGGAGAAACTTGACTGGCCTGGCTTGACCCGCCTGAGTCCTGACCTCAACCCGATAGAACACCTTTGGGATGAATTAGAGCGGAGACTGTGAGCCAGGCCTTCTCATCCAACATCAGTGTCTGACCTCACAAATGCGCTTCTGGAAGAATGGTCAAACATCCCCATAGACACACTCCTAAACCTTGTGGACAGCCTTCCCAGAAGAGTTGAAGCTGTTATAGCTGCAAAGGGTGGGCCAACTCAATATTGAACCCTACGGACTAATAGGGCGTACACACGATCGGACATTCCGACAACAAAATCCTAGGATTTTTTCCGACGGATGTTGGCTCAAACTTGTTTTGTCTACACACGGTCGCACAAAGTTGTCGGAAAATTCGATCATTCTGAACGCGGTGACGTAAAACACGTACGTCGGGACTATAAACGGGGCAGTGGCCAATAGCTCTCATCTCTTTATTTATTCTGAGCATGCGTGGCACTTTGTCCGTCGGATTTGTGTACACACGATCGGAATTTCCGACAACTGATTTTGTTATCGGAAAATTTTATCTCCTGCTCTCCAACTTTGTGTGTCGGAAAATCCGATGGAAAATGTCCGATGGAGCCCACACACGGTCGGAATTTCCGACAACACGCTCCGATCAGACATTTTCCATCGGAAAATCCGACCGTGTGTACGGGGCATAAGACTGCTATTAAAGTTCATGTGCGTGTAAAGGCAGGCGTCCCAATACTTTTAGTAATATAGTGTATAACTTCACAAGAAAAACAAAACATTTGCATATGTATAGATAGGAAGATGATAATAGACAGTAAAGTAGTGTATAAATTCATATTGCACAATGTTGTATCAATGTCCCTTAATAATACTTTGCAACATTGTGTAACTATTGTGACATGTACTCACTTGTTTTGTTCTGTCCATGTTGATTCAGTTCCCTTTAATAAATGTCTGAGGAAGCTCTTGCCTCTACTACTTACAGCCACAATCTAATGATGCGCACACACGATAGGATTTTCCGACAAAAAAATCCATGGGATCTTTTCCGACAGATGTTGGCTCAAACTTGTCTTGCATACACACGGTCACACAAATCTTGTCGGAAATTCCGAACGTCAAGAACGCGGTGACCTACAACACGTACGACGAGCCGAGAAAAATTAACTTCAATAGCCAGTGCGGCTCTTCTGCTTGACTCAGATCATGCGTGGAACTTTGTGCGTCGGAACTGTGTACACACGATCGGAATTTACGACAACGGATCCGTTGTCGGAATATTTGAGAACCAGATCTCAAATTTTGTGTGTCGGAAATTCCGAGGGAAATTGTCCGATGGAGCCTACACACGGTCGGAATTTCCGACAACAAGCTCCCATCGAACATTTACCGTCGGAAAATCCGATCGTGTGTACGGGGCATAAGTCTACAATGGTGATAAGGATCCCTTTGAGAAGTGGAATAATACAAGCTATCCAGAGTCAGTGAAATCCCAGATCTGTAACTGCCAGCATGGCTTCCATGGAAGGCATAGAGGAGTCTGATGTTCCCAGAAAATAATAATAGGACTCACTGGTTAAAAGCTAATTATGTTCCTAGTAGCTTTTTTAGAAATCTTCTGCTAAGTGGCAAAGCACTTAAAGAACATAGGCCTGCACAGGGGGTGCGCTGAGTGTGCCTGGGCACACCCTAATCACCCTGTGCGCCAGGGCCGATGATAAGGCAGTACAGCCTGCCCTCCTGTACCAGGCCCATGCCCCATTAGTTCTAAAACGGGGGTCCAGGCATCTGCCGGGCAGGAGGACCGGCTGTACTGCCTTACTTCAGATATCGATCCTCTTGTTCCTCCCATTGCAGCGCTTCCGGCTTCTCCTCCTCTCCCTCTCTCCGGCTGAGCTGTAGGGGGATCGATTCTAGCATCTGCGCCTCCATCCTGTCCTCAGACTCTTTTTCAGTCTTAAATGTAGGACTTCAGGGGTCTGTTTAGAACCCTGATATTTTACCAGAGCCAACCACAAGGGCAGTTAAAAAATGTAATAATAAATAAATACAAATTTAAAAAAAAATAAAAAATTAAAAAATTATGATTTTTGTGGCCCTTTTGGTATGTTAAAGCGGGACTCCGGCCAGCGAATTTTTTTTTTTTAAAGTCAGCAGCTACAAACACTGTAGCTGCTGACTTTAAATAAGTAGACTTACCTGTCCTGGGTGCCTGCGATGTCGGCCGCCCGAGGCCGACCCGTCCCTCGGCTCTCAGGTCCCGGCACCGCCATCCTAAGTAAGAGAAACAGGCAGTGGAGCCATGCGGCTTCACTGCCAGTTTCCTACTGCGCACGCGCGAGCGGCGCGGCGCTCTGTGAATGGCCCCGTGGTTTTCTGGGAACACACACAGTTCCCAGAAGGCAAGGGGGCCGCTCACAGAGGAGCATTACACGCCGCGGAATAGGAAGAGGCAGATTAGGAAGACTGCCTAGCAACAAGGGTTTCAGGTAAGTAATTTTTTTTTTCACTTTTTTTTTTTTTAATTTTTGGTGCAATTTTTTTTTTTTTTTTTTTTGGGTGGCTCTCCACTTTAAAGTATAACTAAGGGCAAAACTTTTTTCCCAGTTTTGGACAGAGTGGAGATGGATTAGAACTGTCAGTTTAAATTTGCTGTATGTGCCCTCTGTTAAGGAAATTCACCCTCTCTATTTGTCCTGTTTACCATTATCATTGAAAGTAAAAGAAAATGCCAAATTTTGGGTTGTCCCCAGAAAAGTAATAGTGGGGCAATGGAGACACTAGTTCTGGTGGCCTGGGGGTCCCTAAAGTATTCTCCTAATTTGCCGGGATTTCCTCTCACTTCCTGTTCGGCTTTGGGATAGGAAGTGATGGGAAATCTCCGCAATGGGACACAGATGCCAGAAAAAAATCTGACAAGTGTTATAACCCTTCCTTACTCTATCCAAATTGAAAAAAAAAAAGTTTTGCCTATAGTTTTACTTTAAATATACCATTGAAAGTAATTTATTATATCTTTTGGCTAAATTAAAAAAAATATATGTTGATCTTTTAAGCTTCCTGTGTGTTGCTTGCGCTGACTGTTATCAATAACATTGTTCTCTAAAGACTACAGAACTGTACCCTTCTAAGTTATGGACAATAGTAGAGGGACAGGCTCCTGAAGTCCTTTCAGGTTCCTGTTAAACTGATACAGAAGGGCAAATAAGCATTGCCATCCTAGGACTACAAGTGTGTTACTAGCAGAATTACCAGCTCAAAATGAAGGAACTCAAGCTTTAGGAAAAGAATGTAATGCAGTCACCATATCTAAGGACTGGTAAGCTATATTACATTTTTGTTTTCGCTTTTAGCTATGCTTTGAGAACTGCCCAGTGCCAGAGAAGAGGTGACGAGGACTCTGCTTGCCACATGACCAAAAAGAGAAGTATACAAGTTGTAAAGCATAAAATACACAAGGGGGGCTTCCAGGGGAAGAGGGTTACTTAGTAGGTGGAGCCTGGAGTTGGGCTTTCAGCCTTCTTATGAAGGGCATAGCTCCCAACTGTCCCTGATTTCGAGGGACTGTCCCTGATTTGGAGCAATGTCCCTCTGTCCCTCATTCCTCCTCATTTGTCACTCATTTTGGTTTGATCTATATAGCTGTATACAAAAAGCACCTTTTATCTTTCAAAAAGTGTTTTCCAATGCTAAACCTTTCTTCTAAATTCTAAATTTCTGCATTTGTACATTTTAAAAGCCAATATAAAGGAATAGTGGTGGTGAAAAAAAAGCCCCTGTGAAAATATTCACAAATATTCCAGCTGCTGTCAATGAAATCCAATGACGCGAGCGCCCGGGGGGGGGGGATGGGGCCGAGTCCTGCAATTTATGGTCTATGGACGCCGAATGCTGGACTCGGGAGCGCGCCCGCAAAATAACACCCTGGGAGAGCGCTTATCACAGGGGGTTATCGGATGTGGGGAGGAGCCGCGAGAGCCGCCGAGGGACCCCAGAAGAGGATGTTCGGGGCCACTCTGTGCAAAACGAGCTGCACAGTGGAGGTAAGTTTGATATGTTTGTTATTTTTTTTTTTAAATACACAAACCTTTAATTAATTAACCTTTTTTTGGGTTAATTCTCCTTAACGGGGAAGGGGAAGGGGGCGTGTCCCATGCCTACATACATTTGCTGGTAGGTGTCCCTCATTCCCATCTCAAAATGTTGGGAGGTATGTAAAGGGCATTCAAGGTAGTGTATGTGCGGTGGCCTAAAATGGACGTAGAGCAAACAAATAGGACTGGTGGAAGCCTGTCCCTCAATCCACATGCCACAGTCGATCTTTCAAATTGGTCAAAACCAAAGCATCGTATGAGTTACAGTGCGCAATGTAGAGTCTTCCCTTTCTAAATAGAAGTCCATTTATTGGTTTCCAGTATATACATTTCTACTGTGGCCCAGTCCAACTCTCTCCCGAAACCCAAATTTTAGAGCGGGTTAATTGGCATATATTTACAATGTTCCTCTAATACAGACTTTCTCAACCTTTTCAACACAGAGGAACCCTTGAAAAAACCTTTCGCTCTCAGGGAACCCCTGTTAAAAATGGCTATATCTACAACTCATGATTCATTGGTGTAATGGTCAGTGGAAGAGTGCTCCTTACATCTATGGTCTTGGGGAAGAATTCCCCTTCTACAGATAGCTAAAAAGATCATTGGTGTCACTGGGAACTTATCTGAGAGGGAGAAATTGGTCATTGCTCAAGGAACCACTAGAAACCATTGGAGGAACTCTTTGGTTCCACGGAACCCTGGTTGAGAAACCTTGCTCTAATATCATTAGGTCTGTCAGGGTCCTTAGATAATAAACTATGTGTGGTCTATGGGTCTATGTACTCTGTATAAATACATAAAATAAAAACAACATAGTTAGAATGCTTCCTTACAAATCCTCTCTTTTAAATCATCAGGTTTCAGTTAAAACAAGGACAAAACCCAGTTTTCTCATTCCTGTGGGCTGGAATAGTAAACCCACACTCTTCTAAAGTCTATGGGATTATGTAGTCTGTATAAACACATAAAATGCATAATTAATACAACAAGAATGCTATCCAATAAAACCCACTCTCTTAGCAGGGCTCAGCAAAGCCAAGTAGAAAGTACATTTTTCTTTTCCATGTGTAGCTGGATTATTGAACCTACTATACTCATTATTAATGCTTTTTGATCACATGTAGTATCATGCTGGTAGTGCAATCTGCCTGAGCATTGGTCACAGAACTTATTCCAGAAAGCTTTGCCAATCCAAGAAGTTACTGCTTAACGTCCTAGAGCCTGGCATGGTTGAACCTTAGTAATCTGCATCATGTTTGGCATCAAGCAGTAATTGCATTCATGCCAAAATCTGGGTACCTTGGAAGATGAGCATCTGTCTCATATCTTGAGCCATACACAGTTGAGCATGACACAATAGATGCACCCCTCCACAAAATAAAGCACATCCGTGTTAAAGCTTCACAGAATTTTATTTACAATGATCCCTGGCTCAATAATAATTGACCCAACAGCTCTGCTCACAGGAGCCCAATCAGCAAAGTCATATATACTGTATGCTGTAGCCAGGGCTTTTTTTCTTAGAGAATAGGTGCAGGAACTCAACCATGCCCGCCACACACATACCTGCCAAATGGCATTAAGTAGTAGCTCTTCCCTCTGCATACAACCCCCTTCCTCCACTGCCCTCATCTTCTCCCCCCTCCTTAAAAGCTCCACCATCTGTCATATGTCTTACCTTTGTTGCAATATTAAGCTGAAACACATAGGTGTGCGCAGCCTATTGCATTAGGGTGTGCACCCCAAAGCTCCAACACATTTGCGTTTGACATATTTACCGGATTCTTCCCCGCTCTCCATCCTAAAACATTGGGAGGAAGGGGGAGCAAGGGAGAACATGGGGGACCCAGACAACAGAAGGAAGAGAAACAGGGAAAGACGGGGTGGCGGGGGTGGCATATATTAGTACCGATCCCCTATATTTTCCTCCTGTGGCAGCTGAATGTTGACAAACTGGAGAGGAGGAGAAGCCTACTTTCAGCTGCTACAGGAGGAAAATACAGATTGGATCCACTAAATTCCACCTGTCACCTCTCCTGTCCAGGTTCTGAGGGTCAGCAAGGAAGGACTGCGATTTACCTGTCACCTGCCCACCATTGACAGGTTGCCAACGCCAGGATTAGGGTGTGCCCAGGCACACCCCTTGCGCACGCCTATGCTGAAACACCTATCCGGCGGTAGTACCTCCCAGCATACTATACTATACTACAGTCACTTGCAAGGGAGATCATTCAGTAGGAGCATCAACAACTGGTGACCAGGGAAAACAATGGAGACAACAGAGGGTGCAGCCTACCACGTACCCTCTCCTGCCCATGACCGCGGTGAACCCTGGGCACCTGTTCTGTATCTCCCTTGTCCCTGTCCGGCACTCTGTGGGATCTGCGCAGGAGATCTGACCTGTGGGAGCTACTGGGAGATAAGCTATCACTTGTAAATGCAGAAGCTGGACTTCAGTCCAAGTGATAGTGGTGAGCAGAAGACCTGAGCCAGAGGTGGTGGAACTGAGTTCCCCCTAGTTCCTGCTGAAAAAAAGCCCTGACTGTAGCCCAGTCTCACCTCATATACTACACCTTGATGTTCTGACCAGGTAACTGTGAATATCACAATATATATTCACCTTACTAAGACTGTCATTGTAGCATAGTGGATGGAGTGTTGATGGCTGCCTGTAAGCAAAGAAAATCTTTAATTGTATTAAATAACACAATTAAGCTCAGCTTAAGGATTTCAATATGCTGTGCACACTGCATTTAATCATGCAGCCACCCTACTAGATCAATAGTTTGTGTTATTGAAATTAACTTACACATTGTTATATGTGTGTCATTTTGTTCCAATGCATTCTGCATTATACAGCTGTTTCCAAAGAACCAATTGAAAACACATTACCCTCTAGCAAGCTTCTGCCCAGCTACAGTGCTTAAAAAAGGTATTTAGGCCCATTCCTGTTTCGTCTGACAGCTGCTGTATACAAAGAATACAGCCACAAAGGGGCTGACTATAAATACATAAAAAGTTATTGAATAACTTAAAGGGGTTGTAAAGGTTTGTGTTTTTTCACCTTAATGTATCCTATGCATTAAGGTGAATAAAACACCTGTCAGTGACCGCCCCCCCCCCCCCCCCCCGTTTTACTTACCTGAACCCTCGAACTTGTCCCACGGGGACACGCTGTCTCTCTGCTAGGGGGTTCTCGGCTGTTGATTGGATAGATTGATAGCAGAGGAGCCATTGGCTGTCAATCAAATCCAATGACGTGGCCGCTGGGGGGCGGGGCCGAGTTCTGCATTCGGCATCTACTGACGCCAAATGCTGGACTCGGGAGCGCGCCAGCAAGGTAACCACCCTGGGAGAGTGCTTCTTCCAGGGGGTTATCTGAAGTAGGGAGGAGTCGAAAGAGCAGCCGAGGGACCCCAGAAGAGCAGGTTCGGGGCCACTCTGTGCAAAACGAGCTGCACAGTGGAGGCAAGTATGATATGTATGTTATTTTTTTTTTTAAAAACATGAACCTTTAGTGTCACTTTAGGATTATTCCTGTTGTGGCAAGACATGGAAAGGGCTGTTTATGTTTGAGTATTTCCAAATGGTGCAAAGCTTACAAGCATTGGTCTAGAATTCCTCTAGAATGGTGTGAGCCATGATCCGACATCCAGCTGGATACCCCACCATGGCTCACTGTTATGAGTAATTACTTTATCACACACCGGACTACGCATTTCCTTCACCAATAAAATGATATGAAAACAAAAATCACATCACTGTCCCGCTTCAGGTTTCTGTTAATATCAGTGGCGGCCCGTCCACGCCACCCCCTATATGTATAATAGATAGATTTATGCATAGTATGAATCTATCCACATGTCTCATCAGTGAGGTCTGCGGCGTCTGTTCCAGCTTCCGTTCGCTTCTTTTTCCTTTTGCACACCAAAATCCTGAGAAAAACGTGATGACGTCACCCTCGTAGGCTCCATGAATCTATCCACGGCTGCCGCGGCCACCCCCTATTCAGGCGGCCGTCCACTTTCAGAAAGCCGGGCACCAGAATTACAGCGGCAGCACCTTCAGGCTTCAAAATAGGGTGGACCCGTGGGCACAGAGCATTGCGCCATGAGCCCACCCAGGCTTTACAACAGTGAATGAATATTCGCTGTTGAAACACTGATCCTCAATCCGGCCAATCAGAAGGTTGTGTGAGACCCATTTTCCAATTGGCCGAAAAGAGAAGACTCTCGATTGGCCGTCGAGGAGGAGGAAGGAAACTGAAGCCGCCGCCATGATGACCCGTGGAGAGCAGGGCAACAGGTAGCCGCCACCAAGCAGGGGAAGCCGCCAGTGAAGCTATGGGGTAAGTGCTACCCACCGACCAGGGGGTTGGTGGGATGGGTGGCATACTGTTTGCCCCCCCCAAAAAAAATTACCACCGGCCGCTACTGGTTAAAATAATGCTAGAAATTATAAATTGAAGGCCCCAGGGAAGTGACCGACTGCTAAAACATTCCAGGGTTAGATTGTTATTACAAGTGAAAACTTTAGGAGGAATATTTTTCACATTCAGGAAAATTTTTTGGTTAAAAGTCAACATATTATTCAGTTAATGAAAGATCAGTGTCCTAAACTAATGTTTGTCAACCTTTTTTCAGTTAAGACCCCCTTTAAAATTATGGACGGGCTCAAGGCACCCCATTCTAAAATGTAAAAAACTGTTCTAATAGTTTTACATAATGCAGCTACATCCACACGTAGAACATCCAAAGTTAAAGGTGATTTATTCTTCAAAAGCAAATATTTTTTTGCACACTGGTACTGACTAGTATTCCTAGGTTTCTCTTCTCCCTCAATTTCTCTTCATCAGTCAGCTACCATGACCCCACTACTGAGGGAGAGGGGCACAGGAGGGTCAAACAAGGATGCTGTGGAGGCGACAGACATTCTCATCAACTGCAGATTCTGTGGGTGGGTCTGTTGTCCGGAGCTCGGTGGGTGGAGTTGTGATGTCAGTAGACTCCCCGCCTACCTCTACACTCCCTTTGTCAACATGCATTTTCTCCTGTGTATTTCTTATACTGAACTTCTGCTATGATCACTAACATCCAGTCAAAATCCAGAAAAGTCACCACATGACTTCAGCATGCCCAATCATGCTGAGGTGTGGAGCAGCCAATCCTGGGAGAGCTGGAGAAGAAAAGAGGAGGGGATCTGAAGTACACAGAATGCCTCTCTCAGGCTCGTGCATGAGATATGTAAATCACCTGTCATTCACAGCAAGGGGGAAGAACTGACTCCTATTTCTCTGTCTGTCTGTTTTTATCTGATTGAAAAAAGAGAAGAGGACTGCTCAGAGCTGGATTAACTCTTTGTGGCAAGACTGAGCACAGATGACATGAAATCCTTTACTGTACAAGGTGCAAGCCTTAATTTAAAAACAAAAAAAAAATCGGGTTTACATCCACTTTAAGCATAGAGGTGCACATCAGTATGGAAATAGTACAAGGTTTATATAAAAGCAGATTAATAACAGTGGATACATTTGATGTCCAAATAGATATTATCAACAGAGGACCATATGAGAGCCCTGGTGGAATTGTGCACCTGGGTATATAATTTTCCGGGGCTGAAGCACTTAATATACAGTATGTTGTAAGTGTACCCAGAACAACCATAGCTGTTGGGGAGATCCAGGTTAAAAGAACCATATTGACTCTCCTTGATGCTGAGAAGCAGTAAATGAGGACAAAACAAAAAAAAAGGTTTATCAGGTTTATCCTACACAATACAATAAATGTATGCTAGGCTCTCTGCTGCACTAAATGTTTACTATATATCTGTCTCTATCTATTGATACCTAGATAAAGATTAAGTATCAATTTTTTGCAGCAGTGTGGCAGATATTTGGCACCAATACTGTGTTTTATTTATGCATACTGAATAGTGTCATTAAGTGTTTATTTCTCTGCCACTTTGATGTGTCATTGCCATTACTTCAAGAAAAAAGAAAATCAATACATGTTACTACAATCAATACTGTCCCTTGAATTTACAAACACTATTTGACCCCCCCCCCCAACCCACCGCCCACCCCATGTGACCTGGCTTATTGTAAACATCTAAAGACCATGTGTTCATCCTCAGCTCTGCACAAAAAGTAAGTGAACAAGTAAATCAGTTATTGACCGCTCATGCCTTTAGGCATATAACCTCTTATAGAGTCATTATGGATACAGCAGAGTACGGAACAAAGCAATTTATATGTGAAAAATGTAAACCTACTCTGTGCTGCATGTCGTGTACTGCTCCAAAGAATACGCAGCGTGAACATGCATTAAATTATAAACACCTGTGATTATTAGGGATTTGGTGTACCTTACTATGTACTTTGCTGGATGGTGAAATTGTGTTCAGAATTTCTTTTTTCTGCTGAATTGTACGGGCTTTCTTTGACTTTCTGCTGGTGATGTGGCCTGTAACCTGTATCTAGACACAGGGGTGGATCCGGGGGGGGGGGGCAATGGGGCAATTGCCCCCCCCCCAAGAAAATATCACAGATTGTCACTTACCAGGCTGGAGTCTGAGGTGACAAGAGGGCTCCCCTTGTGGCTGAGTGCAGAGTACCCCTGGAGTTGGAGACTCCACGGCACGGGTTGCCTGCCGGTGAAGCTGTCTGATGGTACCAGAAACGGACACCCAGGAGCAGAGAAGGTGGTCACAGACAATGATTCCCTGCCGGTTCTTAACAGGTGGAAAAGCAGAGATGTCGTCAGAAGCCAGGCCGGGGGTCAAACACAGGGAGGCAGTCAGAGGCAGAGGCAGAGGCAGGAGGAGTAGTTGTGATCAAGCCGGGATCAAACACAAGAAAGTCAATCTGGAACAGGCAAGAGCAGGTCCGTGAAACAAGCCGGGTTCGGAGCCAGGAGAGAAGCCAGAGCAGGTCAGGTTAAGCTGGTCGGTAACAGGTAATCAAACAGGAGCAAGAAACACAGGATACGGAGCTGACGATATAACAGCGATTTATGAGAGCAATTGGAGTCCTTCTGTAGGCCAGGAAAACACTGGTAATTTGCATGTTTTGCGCACGCACGTTAGCCGTTGCTAACGTACGTTCGGCGTTACACGCTGATTGCTAATGCGCATGCGCAGATTTGTGTGGCCATAATGGATATTGGCATATCTGCCAGTTCTTCTCTGGTTTCTTCCCTGACACAGACTCCGAGGCTCCCTCCCTCAGCCACCTCACCGCAGCGAAACTAAGAGGGACTGCTTTAGGGGCATGAGTCCCGCATGGAGAGGTGCGCTGTAGCAGCCTCCCCCCTTAGTTTCACCACGGTGTGTGGCGGGGGGGGGAAGGAGTCCCGGATTGGAGAGGTGTGCTGTACTGTCTGTAGCGCATCAGGAAACCTGCGGGGAGATCACAAAGATCTCCCGTGAAGTTGATAAAAGTTGTTAAGACAGTCGTGGCTGGCCTTAAAGGATATGTAAAGGTTTGTTTAAAAAAAAAAAAGTTAAAAAGTAAAACCCAGGAAGTCAGCACAGCACAGGGATGGTGGGAGCCCCTCATAATGATAAATTCATCATAACGAACATTCGTAATTGTTACGAAAAGTTAACGAACCTAACAAAAATTCGTCTTTTGTACGAATCCAAATTGAATTTTGGACAGGAATTACGAAATATGAATTAATTCCAATACGAAACAGAAGGAAACAAAATAAATGTATTGATGGCGCACATGTCTAACCAGCATACTTCAATTGATAGGGGAATCGAGATAGAGATGACTGACCTGATACACTGCGCTATGTCTTGCCAATAGGGCTTAATGGGGGGACAGTCCCAAAATACGTGCAGGGGTGCAGAGCATCGCCAGCATAGAGAGTGTTGCTTTCCCAAACATCCTAGCTAATCTGGCTGGGGTAAGATATATTCTATGCATACATTTATAACTGGATCAGACGATCCCTAGTAAAGACTAGGTATTGAAATGCAGTCCCCCAAGCAGAGCAGATTCTTACACTGCATTTCCAATTTTAAAATTCCCAAGACCCTTCAGCGTGTCAAGTGAATTGGGATGCAGGCCATTGTCCTGGTTAGGAAGGGATGTGATCAGAGGACGGTGACAGATGTCATCTGGTTCCTTTGTGACAGAGACATGGTTGTGTTTTGGAAGGCCAGCAGCCTCCGAGGCTTGCCGTCTCCTCCACCCTCTTCACATTCCCCACCATCTGTTGGAGAAGTGTGTGTGTGTATGAACAAGTTCATCATCTGCAGCAGAACATATAGAGCTTCTGCCATCGCTGCCTCAATCTGCTGCAGTCACATCACCTCTTTTGTCACGCCTGTTCTCTATACAGCTTGCAGCGTATCGCTGCGATCGCGTCTCTCCATCCATCCTTCAGCTCACCGGAAAGATTATGAACAGAGATAAATAAGGAATGAGTATTGTCAGCCGTTTGGCTTCTACTCTCAATTATGTCTCAGATTTGTAATATATTATCAGAAGTGTAATTCAAACGACATTGTGGGCAAAAAAAAAAACATTTCAAAGGGTTAAAATTCAAGACAATTTTAAAAAATTGTTAGTATATATCAATCACTATGCAAATTGATGGGATATTGTAGTCTATGGAGAGAATTTAATCACACAATTCTATTCAATTTAGTTATACTTGATTGGATTGTAGCCGTATGCAATTGTGACATAGAAAATTGTGTACTGTCCGTGATACTTTTTTTATTTGCACTAACATACAAATTTTCAGGACAAGCTTTCGGGGTATGTCCCCTTCTTCGAGTACTGCTTGGACCTTGAAGAAGGGGACATCCCCCGAAAGCTTGTCCTGAAAAATTGTATGTTAGTGCAAATAAAAAAAGTATCACGGACAGTACTCAATTTTCTCTGTCTCAATTCATTTATAAGTGACATAGGGGATGGGATAAATAGCTCGATCTCAGTGTTTGCTGATGACACAAAAATATGCAGAGCAATAACACAGGGTTGCCAACCGCCAGTAAATTTACTGACAGTTTGTAAAAATCATTGATTTTTTTTTACAACTGCCAGTAAATATCAGGGGCTGATAATTTCATGCTGTACTGACTTTTTAAGTGTAAATCAAGCAAATTACTTTGTTTATAGGTATTGTCAGTGTTTCCATATCATGTTTATACTGTTCAAATATTCACTGTGTTAGTTTTCAATAGGAGTTCTGTAATTTGAATAGAATAGAATGGTCAATGGTTATCAGTGGTGTACCCCAAGGTTCAGTGCTGGGACCCTTACTTTTTAATAACTTTATAAATGATATTGGGTCTGGGATTAAAATGACCATTTCTGTCTTTGCAGATGACACCAAGCTATGCAGTGGAATAACGTCCTTACAGGATGTCTCCAATTTACAAGCAACCTCAATGCACTGTTTAATTGGAAAGCTAAGTAGCAAATGAGGTTTAATGTTGATAAATGTAAAGTTATGCACTTGGGAGCGAAGAATATGCATGCATCATACATACTAGGGGAGCACAACTGGGGGAATCCATAGTGGAGAAGGATCTGGGGGTTTTGGTAGATCATAAGCTCAATAAAAGCATGCAATGCCAAGCTGCGGTTTCCAAAGCGAGCAAAGTCCTTTCTTGTATTAGGAGAGGTATGGACTCCAGAGAGAGAGATATCATTTTGCCCCTCTACAAATCATTAGTAAGACCTCATCTGGAATATGCAGTACCAGTTTTGGGCACCAGTTCTCAAAAAGGATATCGGGGAACTGGAGAAAGTGCAGAGAAGGGCAACCAAACTGATAAGAGGCATGGAGGAGCTCCGCTATGAGGAAAGATTAGAGGAATTGAATTTATTCTCTCTTGAGAAGAGGAGAATAAGGGGGGATATGATCAACATGTTAAAATATATAAGGGGTCCATATAGTGAACTTGGTGTTGAGTTATTCACTTTACGGTCAACACAGAGGACAAGGGGGCACTCTTTACATCTGGAGGAAAAGAGATTTAATTTCCAAATACGAAAAGGTTTCTTCACAGTAAGAGCTGTGAAAATGTGGAATAGACTCCCTCCAGAGGTGGTTCTGGCCAGCTCAGTAGATTGCTTTAATAAAGGCCTGGATACTTTCCTAAATGTACATAATATAACTGGGTACTGACATTTATAGGTATAGAATTGGGTATATTGGATTGTACGATATTTTTTATTTTATTTATTTTTTTATGGTTGAACTGGATGGACTTGTGTCTTTTTCCAACCTGACTAACTATGTAACTATGTAATTTCTCAGGTTAGCAGTAAAAAAAGTGCTCCGCCAGTAAATTTACCATGTTTTGTCAGTAAAAAAATGCTGCGGGAGGTTGGCAACCCTACAATAACAACACAGCAGGATATAGAAACTTTACAAGAGGACCTGAATAAAGTAATGGAGTAGGCTACTACATGCCAAATGAAGTTTAATACTATATAAGGTAATGCACTTGGGGGGTAAAAATATAAATGCAAGTTGCTGTTTAGGGGGAAAATCTCTGGGGGCTTCCAGGATGGAGAAGGATCTGGGGGTCCTAGTAGAAGACAGACTGAGCAATAGCATGCAATGTCAAGCTGCGGCTTCCAAAGCCAGCAGAATATTAGCATGCATTAAAAAGGGAATTTACTCTGGAGATAAAATGATTATTCTGCCACTTTATAAAACTCTGGCTCGGCCGCATCTGGAATATTCTGTCCAGTTCTGGTCACCGGTCCTCAGAAGGGATGTGCTGGAGAGAGTACAGCGAAGGGCAACTAAATTAATATGGGGACTGGAGGACCTCAATTATGAGGAACGACTACAAGCGCTAAATTTATTCTCCCAGGAGTAGAGATGCTTGAGAGGAGATATGATTGCGTTATACAAATATCTCAATGGTGATCCCAGCGTAAGTATGAAGCTTTTCAGTCCCAGGGAGTAGAGCTGCACAATTCATCGTCAAAAAATCGTGATCTCAATTCAACCCCCCTGAGATCTCAATTGCAGAGTTTGGAGAGAGACCTATCTGCTCACTCAGCTGTCAGAAGAAAACATCCGGGCAGTCTGCCAAGTTTTTAACATGAAACATTGTAACTAACTCTTCCTTCTTAGATCAAAGGGATAAACCTCTGTGTAAAAAAAAAAAATCCAGGCAGTCTGCCAAGTTTTTAAACAACGTGTAAATGCAGGAAGTTTAACCACTTAAAGTCTAAATCTTTTTCTGACACTTGTTTCTTGAGTTAAAATCAATATTTTTTGCTAGAAAATTACTTTGAAACCCCCAAACATATTATATATTTTAGCAGAGACCCTAGGGAATAAAACGTCAATTGCTGCAATATTTTATGTCACACTGTATTTGCCCAGCGGTCTTTCAGACGCAATTTTTTGGGAAAAAATACAATTCAATGAATAAAAAAAAAAACGAAACAGTAACGTTAGCCCAATTTTTTTGTTTTGTTTTCTTTTAATGTGAAAGATGTTATGCTGCGAGAATCGTGATCTATCTTTTAAGCAAAAAAATCGTGATTCTCATTTTAGCCAGAATCGTGCAGCTCTACCAGGGGTTGTTAGAGGACACGGGGGCCACATGATGAGACTGGAAGAGAAGCGGTTTAACCTTAAGCTACGTAGGGCGTTTTTCGCTGTCAGGGTGGTAAGGATGTGGAACTTTCTTTCACGATCGGTGTCGGCAGGAAGTATGGATAGCTTTAAAAGACTCTTGGACGTGAATCTTAACGTAAACAATTTAAGGGCATATGGGAAATGATTTTTCTACACACACACACCTACGCAGGTTGAACTGGATGGACTGATGTCTTTATTCAACCTTACCAACTATGTTACTATGTTACTAAGGTTACCCAAGAGTGTGTGAGATTTAATTACATGCCGCTTGCCCATTCTTTATTTTTTTCTATAGTCTCAGCACACTGCAGTATTTTGTACAGTGGACCCTTGGATTACGAGCATAATCCGTTCCAGAAGAATGCTTGTAATCCAAAGCACTCGCATATCAAAGCGAGTTTCCCCATAGGAGTCAATGGAAACGAAGATAATTTGTTCCGCATTGACTTCTATTGCATGCAACAACGCATGCGACCAGAGGTGAGGGAGGGGGCGCCGGAGAGCCTCGGAAATACTTGGGGACAGCTCGGCTGAACTCGGAAAGGGTCGGAAACACTCGGGAACGGAGTGTTTCCGAGTATTTCCGAGTGGTTCCGAGTATTTCCAAACGGCTCCGAACCGTTCCAAGTGTCACCGGCGCCCCCCGCACCTCTGGCCAAATGCGGTACTGCACACCCCATTAGCTTGAATTCTGCTCGTTTTGCGAGACAACACTCGCAAACCGAGTCAGAATTAAAAAAAAAAAAAAGTTGCTTGTCTTTCAAAACGCTTATTAACCGCATTTCTCATTAACCAAGGTTCCACTGTATTGTGTTTGTACGGGGCTGTCAAATCTTTCTGGTTTTTGTCTTTGATTCGGTTCTCTTCCTAATTACCCCTGACATTGTGTTTTTGGCTGACATTTTAGATAACCTTGTAGATAAAAATTGTGTATTTATCCACAACCCTTTTACTCTAAGCCGGGAACACGCCTAGCGAAATTTAGCTGGATCAGCAGGAAGTGGACACATTTTGGTACATATGTACCTCTGTTCAACAGAAGCAAGTCGTTCGTTAGACTGGCTTCTGTCGAACGGTCCTGCTGGAAAACCAACATCCGATTATCTGCTGCAGCCAACGACTGTGGCTCTGATCTGTGTATTCTGCTGGGGGGGGGGACCCTGCTGTAGGAATACAATAGAGCAGTTGGGGAGATCTCTGCATACACATTGCTTGCATGACTGCAGGAATCTGTGAGGTTTTTTTTTAGTCGTTCAACTCAGTGCTGGGACAAGATCATCTAGAGTCCAGGGCAAACATGCCAAATTGCGCCCCCCCCCCCAAGATGTATGAGCATTATGTGTCAGCAACAGTATGTGTCAGCAAAAATCCCCCCCCCCCCCACAAAAACACTGAGCACTAATCTGCATGCCTACCCTCTAAGCATAAATCGCCCCCCTCCCAGTAAAAATCTGCCCCATGCTGAAATCCCCCCTC
This sequence comes from Lithobates clamitans, assembly GCA_037952925.1. Classification (NCBI taxonomy): domain Eukaryota; kingdom Metazoa; phylum Chordata; class Amphibia; order Anura; family Ranidae; genus Lithobates; species Lithobates clamitans. Next base: position 279,310 of record JBBGZY010002967.1, read on the forward strand.
TCAGCACATATCTCCCCCCCATCCCCCAAATAGCCGCAGCTCAAATGTGCCCCCCCAACAAAAAAAATCATCCCTCCTAGCACAAATCCTCTACCTCTAAAATTTCCCCTCCTTAGTCACATCTTCTGCCCCCCCCAGAACAAATCCCCCCCCCCAAATTCCTCCTCCTAGCACAAACCATCCCCCCCATTTCCCCCCTCCCAACACAAATTCCCCTAAATCATCACTCTTATCACCCCCTCCCCCAAATTTCCCCCTCCTAGAACAATACTTACCCCCTGCCGCCCCCAAGATTCCCCCCTTTCCAACAAAAATCCCCTCCCCCTCAATCTCCTTGTGGTGCCCCCCACATCACATGATACCACTGTGCCCAGGGCAGCCCCCCCCCTTATGCCCACCCCTTGTCCCGGCCCTGGTTCAACCCGTCGGTTGAACAAAAAAACTCAACGTGTATACAGCTTAAGGGTCTGTGATTAACTACACTCTTGATAATTCAATGGAAACTGCAAACAACTTAAAGTGGAACTGTGGCCTCAAAACAAATTCTTCGGAGCAGGAAGGTATTTTATGACAGAAGAGACAGAAAAGAGGTCTATTTTGCAATGAAAGCTGCTTAAGCTGGCCAAACATGGATCGAAACTCACCTGGTTCAGCAGGAACCAGCCGCAAATTTGATCTGTGTATGGGCAAGGTGGTTGTGCAGATGCCGGAGAGAAGGTGTTGGCACCGGTGAGGGAAGCTCGCGGACATCACATCCCTGGGGCAGAGGGGAGTATTTGCAGACTTCAGTTCTGCTGTAAAGTGGACCTGGCATCAGATATTCATTTTTTATGTTAAGTGCATGCATGCTAAGTAATATTTAAGTGAAACACTTACAGGTATGACACAAAACTGCCCCAGAGGATGCATCATCTGCTTTTCTCATCACAAGATCCATCTTTGTTCCAGCATTACCCAGGGTCAGCATGTATTTTCTTGACTGAGAACCTAGTTCTGGGGTAAGTAATGTAAATCCTGGGGCCTGTGCAGTTCTTGGCTGTGTTAACAAATTGTCTAACACAGATAAGCAAATGCTGCGGCCTCCTAACTTGTGTCTTGCTACAATTTTGCAATGTTGCAGTGTGATCTCTGGAGGAAAGCAGACTAAGAAAATGCTCGCTGCTGCCTGCAGCAGACTAATGACCTCATCTCAGCCTAGGCAAAGTCACTGGACTAGACACCAAGGACTGCTTTTTAAAGATAACAGCCCTTTTGAAAAATGTTGTTATATACTGTACAAGTCAGGAATTTATTCTTACAGACTTGTCAACCTATTAAAAAGTCCTCTCTAAAGTGGACCTTCACTCAAAAGACTTGTAAATTTATTGAAAAGTCCTCTCTAAAGTGGACCTTCACTCAAAACGAACATTTAGCATCATTCTAATCCTTCCCCCTCCTTTTTACATATTTGCATGTATTTTTTTTTGGGGGGGGGGGGGAGCAGCGTCACCCCTCCATCCATGCATCCGGCCCCCTGATCTACATGCAGGGCGACGGACCATGGATTCCAATTGGGGGAGGGTGGGGTTTGAAGCATGTGATTAGAGCCAGAGGCTCTAATAGGCTTCAAAAAAGGGTGGGCTCGGGGCGCAGAGCCCACCCAGTTGTGTGACAATAGCGAGTGAATATTCGCTATTGCTACACTGATCCTCCTCCCGGCCAATCAGGAAGAGGGTTGTCTTGAGAACCATCACCGATTGGCTGAAAGGACAGGCGATCCAATTGGACACCTAGGAGGAGGAGGAGGGAGGAGACGCACGGCAGAAGCCGCCGTGATGCAAAAGAGGAGGAGAGGACCCTAGGAGCCTGCAACCTGCCCCCTGCCTGCCCGCAACCTAGATGGGGTTGATGACCGACCAACCTGGGGGCAGGGGGGGGTGCTTGCTCTCGCTTTATCATTTCTTGCCTAAATGAGGATGGCATAGCCGTCAGCCACCCGGATATCACATCACCATAGGTGTGCGCAGCCTATTGCATTAGCGTGTGCACCCCAAAGCTCAAACACGCACTACTCACTACTACTCACATCACTCACCATGTTCATTCAGAAAGGGAAGGGGCTGATAAATACATATTTACTGGCCCCTTCCCTCACTCATCCTAAAACATCTCCACAGCAACAGCCGGCAGGAGAGGAGAGGAGGGAAGCCAGAAGTGCTGCAGAGGGAAGAAGTGGGGAGCCAGGGCAGTAGGGGGAATCTGTGCTGCACAGGGTGATTAGGGTGTGCCTGGGCACACCCGACACACCCTGTGCGCACGCCTATGCACATCACACATCCCAGGAGGCTTCAGGAGTCTCTCGCAGTAGGCCGATATTGTGCATGTGCAGCAGCAGCGCTTCATCAGGGGCCGGCTGTGAGTGATCAGGAAGTGACTAACGACTCCTGAATCCAAGATGGCAGCACGGAAGATAGGACACGCTGCAAAAACTTCGGGTGCAAGGAAGACGCACTGGACTTCGTGAGCCAGTATGTGTGTGTGTGTGTTTTTTTTTTTATATATTCTATACAGAATAGTACTTTTGGCTTCTAAGTTTTCTTTTTGTATGGCAAAGTGAAGCTCCTCTTTCAGCTCAGACTACTTAATCATAAATATTGCTGCTGAAATACATATACGGGACTTTTCTTGACAATAGAAAAAAAAAATTTAATCAAAGTTAGACTGGACTAAAAAGTGGCCCCCGGTATGATAGGCGATGTGCTGCTGCATTTACCGAAGTGACTGTTTAGTAAAGTAAAGATAATGGAATCACTTACTTCACGGAAAGGCCTTGTTTGTTAGAAATGATTATTACAATGAACACATAACATTGCCCTACAAAACAGGCAAAAAAGGTAGATAGGGGATGTTGGATCACGACAGCTTTATTGACAATGAATCATTGATACGGCCTGCTTACTGGCTCAGTCACTCTGCACACAAAGATAAGCTCATAAATGACCCATATTAAGATTTCAATTATCAGCACCGTGTTACAGTTACAGATGTCTGGTAAAAACTAGTCATGGGATAACATGCAGCCTTGTCTGCAGACAGGAACTGTTTTATTTGCCAAACGATTTGTAAAGTGTTACAAATACTCCTGTGACCATCCACCCCTGCTGTGCTGTATAGGCAGGCGACAAAGCTTCCACAGACTGCAGTTCAGTAGACTCTGTGGGTTTGATTTACTAATAAAATACAGCATATTTATTGTACAAAGTCATTACTGAATGGGGTGAAGCTATGTTCACTTCAATACCCCAATCATGTGCAAGCAAGTCCTTTTTTTTTTTTTTGCTTTGCGCTTGTATGTTTTTGCTTTTTTTTTGCTTTGCGCTTGTATGTTTTTGCTTTTTTTTTGCTTTACTGAATGGGGCGAAGCTTTGTTCACTTCAATACCCCAATCATGTGCAAGCAAGTCCTGTTTTTTTTTTTTTTTTGCTTTGCACTTGTTTTTTTTTTGCTTTGCGCTTGTATGTTTTTGTTTTTTTTTGCTTTGCGCTTGTATGTTTTTGCTTTTTTTTTGCTTTGCGCTTGTATGTTTTTTGTTTTTTTTTGCTTTGCGCTTGTATGTTTTTGCTTTTTTTTTGCTTTGCGCTTGTATGTTTTTGTTTTTTTTTGCTTTGCGCTTGTATGATTATTTAACCACTTAAGGACCAAGCCTCTTTTTGAGATGTGTTCTTTACAAGTTAAAAACATTTTTTTTGCTAGAAAATTACTTAGAACCCCCAAACATTATACATTTTTTTTTCTAACACCCTAGAGAATAAAATGGCGCTCATTGCAATACTTTGTCACACCGTATTTGCGCAGCGGTCTTACAAGCGCACTTTTTTTGGAAAAAATACACTTTTTCGAATTAAAAAAATAAGACAACAGCATGCCCCGTACACACGGTCGGATTTTCCGACGGAAAATGTGTGATAGGACCTTGTCGGAAATTCCGACCGTGTGTAGGCTCCATCACACATTTTCCATCGGATTATCCGACACACAAAGTTTGAGAGCAGGATATAAAATTTTCCGACAACAAAATCCGTCGTCGGAATTTCCGATCGCGTGTACACAAATCCGACACACAAAGTGCCACGCATGCTCAGAATAAATAAAGAGATGAAAGCTATTGGCTACTGCCCCGTTTATAGTCCCGACGTACGTGTTTTACGTCACCGCGTTCAGAACAATCGGATTTTCCGACAATTTTATGCGACCGTGTGTATGCAAGACAAGTTTGAGCCAACATCCGTCGGAAAAAATCCTAGGATTTTGTTGTCGGAATGTCCAATCAATGTCCGACCGTGTGTATGGGGCAGTAAAGTTAGCCCAATTTTTTTTTATATTGTGAAAGATAATGTTACGCCAAGTAAATTGATACCCAACATGTCACACTTTAAAATCGCGCCCGCTCGTGGAATGGCGACTAACTTTTACCCTTAAAATTCTCCATAGCCGACGTTTAAAAGGTTGCATGTTTTAAGTTACAGAGGAGGTCTATGACTAGAATTATTTCTCCCACTCACATGTGTGGTTTGAACACCGTTTTCATTTGCGTGCGCTACTCATGTATGCGATCGCTTCTGCACGCGAGCTCGGCGAGATGGGGTGCGTTTAAAATTTTTTTTTTTTTTTATTTTACTTTTTATTTTATTTTTTTTCATTGTTTTAAAAAATAAAAAAAAATTTGGTCACTTTTATTCCTATTACAAGGAATATAAACATCCCTTGTAATAGAAAAAAAGCATGACAGGACCTCTTAAATATGAGATCTGGGGTCAAAAAGACCTCAGATCTCACATTTACACTAAAATGCAATAAAAAAAATTAAAAAAATTACCGCCCTGTAATGTTATGGAGACGGGTGGGTGCCATCTTCCCTTCACTTGTTTCCATACCCAGCAAGGGTGAAGATCCGATCCCCTCCGAGCCGCCGCCGCCGCCGGCTCTGGTGAGGAGCGGAGGGCACTGGAGTAGGGTGGGGGGCCTCTCCCGCCGCCGATAAAAGTGATCTCGCGGCGAATCTGCCGCAGAGATCCTTCTTATCGGAAAGCGGACCACCGGCGGAAGAAGAGGATACTGAGTTTTTGGCAGCTAGCTGCTGCCATAACAACGATATTCCTCTTCAAAATAAGGTCGTATATCAGCATGCTGCGGTCCGGAAGTGGTTAAAGAAAACACAGCTTTACCATATTTATCAAGTTAAGTGAATATACACTTTGCAAAGTGAACAGCCTCTACCAGCGCTGCCCCCCCATCCATGCGTCCAGCCCCCTGATCTACATGCAGGCCACCGGACGCATAGATTCCAATGGCGGGGGTGTGTTTCTTTGAAGCATGTGAAAGCATGTGATTAGAGCCAGAGGCTCTAATAGCCTTCAAAAAAGGGTGCGCTCGGGGCGCAGTGATCCCACCCAGTTGTGTGACAACAGCGAATAAAAATTCGCTATTGCCACACTGATCCTCCTCCCGGCCAAACAGGAAGCGGGTCTTGAGACCCGTCGCCCAATTGGCTTAAAACACAGGCGATCCTAATGGACGCCTAGGAGGAGCTGCACAGTGGAAGCCGTCGTGATGCAGAAGAGGAGGAGAGGACACAGGAACCGCTGCCCGTAGAGCCCACAACCCCGCTCGCTGCCCGTAGGAGCCCGCAACTCGCCACCCGCTCACTGTCCCCATAGGAGCCCGCAATCAAGATGGGGTAAGATTCGGGGGCAGGGTGCCGCCGACCGACCAACCGGGGGTGGGGTTGGGCCTTGAACACATTGCAAAAATATGATGCGTTCTCATTTGTTAAGGCACCCCATTCATTTTAAAAAGGTTGGTAGCACACCAAACGCACTTAAAAAAAATACACCTGGCGATTTGTTTTCAATTCACTGCACCACAATGCAGAGATGAGTCACATAATGTATGTATGGTGTGGTGCACTGAAAAACACATGTGTTGAGGTGCTCTAGTATGATGCATTAAATCGGAACTTGATAAAAAACAACATTCTTTGAAGGAACATACATTCCACATTAATAATCATGCTACCAAAATTAGCCTCCAGCATTGCCCCTGCTTCTTCTTGCCGGAGGCTGCCATTTTGCTAAAGCCCAGATCCCCTGAACAGCAGTAAATCTTTGGGCTGTCAGCAGATCGGCCTCTAATGGCTCTGATTTTCAGCACAATGCCTAAAATGGAAAGCAACTGAGCATGTGCAGAGCAGGATGAGACAGTGTAATACTGGAGGTAAACATAGTTGCATCGTTAATCTAGTTGAAAAAAGACCATCCAGTTCAACCAACTACAATGCAGAAGACAGGCGACAACGTTTTCACAGACTGCAGTTCCATAGACTCCGTGGGTTTCATTTTGAAATTAAATATACAGCATATTTACTGTGCAAAGTTATTACTGAATGGGGTGAAGCTATGTTCACTTCAATAGCCTAATAAACAGTATAGTCACTTATTTTTAATGTTTTACATACCTGCAAAAGGAGCCAGCCTGTAGATATCTAGCAGGACTTCATTTTCTGACTAAAGTTTCACTTAAACCACTTACAGACCAGAAGATTTTCCCCCTTAAAGGGGTTGTAAACCCTAGTGTTTTTTCACCTTAAGCCCCCCAGCCCCCGCAGCCATTGGCTCCCGCTGCTGTCAATCAAACCCAATGACGTGGGGCCAATTTCCGTCATTCTGTGTCTGTGGATGCAAATGCTGGACTTGGGAGCGCGCCCGCAAGGTAACCCCCCTGGGATAGCACTTCTCCTAGGGGGTTTACCGATGCCAGGAGGAGCCGCGAGCGCCGCCAGGGGACCCCGGAAGAGGAGGATCGGGGCCACACTGTGCAGAATGATCTGCACAGTGGAGGTAAGTATGATATGTTTGTTATTTAAAAAAAACAAGGGTTTACAAACCCTTTAATAACCAGGCCATTTTTTGTGATAGGGCACTGCGTCGCTTTAACTGGCAATAGCGCAGTCGTGCGACGCTGTACCCAAATAAAATTTTCCCACAAATAGAGATTTCTTTTGGTGGTATTTGATCACCTCTGCGGTTTTTATTTTTTGCACTATAAACAAAAAAAGAACGACAATTTTGAAAAAAAAAAACTATATTTTTTACTTTTTGCTATAATAAATATCCAAAAAAAACAAACAAACAAATTTCTTCATCAGTTTAGGCCAATATGTATTCTTTTACATATTTTTGGTAAAAAAAAAAAAATCGCAATAAGCGTATATTGATTGGTTTGTGCAAAAGTTATAACGTCTACAAAATAGGAGATAGATTTATGGCATTTTTATTTATTTTATTTTTTTTACTAGTAATAACTAGTAATATGCGATTTTTAGCTGGACTGCGACATTGTGACGGACAGATTGGACACTTTTGACACTTTTTTGGGGCCATTGACATTTTTACAGTGATCAGTGCTATAAAAATGCCCAAGGGGTTAACACTAGGGGGCGATCAAGGGGTTAGGTGTGTTGCCTGGGAGGTGTTTCTAACTGTGGGAGGAGGGGGCCGATTGGAGAAGGAGAGAGATTGCTGTTCCTAATCACTAGGAACAGCGGATCTCTCTCTACTCCCCTCACAGAATAGGGATCTGTCTGCTTACATTGACAGATCCCCGTTCTGGTTCTCTTTCCCGCGATCGCAGGTGGCCGGCGGACATTGCCACTGCTGGCCACGCTCATCGGGTCCCCCGCCGTGCAGCGGGTGCGTGCCTACTATGGCTACTAAAGGAGCCAACGTACACCTACGGCGATTTGCGGGAACGAGCCGCCCTGCTACAGTATAATGACGGCGCCTGGTAGACAAGTGGTTAGGGTTCTGAGTATTACCGAAATGCATAGCCCTGTCTGGTAGTCCCTTAAACTAGCTGGAGCAACACCGTCCAGACCATCACCAATGCACCACAGAATCCTTTGTCACCCTTATGGCCAGTACACACGATCCGAATATCGTACGACCGATCGTACGACCGTTCTCGCTAAATAGTCGCAAGTATAAATTGAATAGCTAAATAAAGTCACAAACATTCTGGTACGACAGACAAAAAAATTGGAAGTGATGTCATGTGTTTTAATATATTTGTATTGTATTTTCGGACGACAACTATACTGACTAAACGAAAATCGTACGATCTGGAATCGTACGAGGAAAATTTTCGGGTATGTCCGATCAAATAATTTCGGATGAACAGTCGTGATGGGCTGTCAAAAGTAGTGTACACACAATCCGAATATCGTACGATCCTTCCTCGGACGACCGTTTTCGTACGATATTCGGATCGCGGTGTACGGGGCATTAGCCTGGATAGACAGGTTCCAAGAGAGGGGAGGGAGAAAGAGGAAAGGAACACTGATCTAAAAATACCCGTGATTGGAAGTTGATTGGAAAGGTCTAAAAATACCCGTGATTGGAAGGCGACCGCTCCAACGTAGAACCCAAGACTTTGCATCAGCCTGATCCCCTGTCCAATAGCAAGATAGGGTCTGACATCCTAGGTAGGCCATTGGTTACAGGCGTTCACCTTCACAATTCGGAAACGTTCATTGCGTGATTGCGGCTGTTTTTTTAATGCGGGGTTGTTACTCTATCATTTGCCGAGTATTTTCTGGTGGAGCCCTTCAAAGGGAATTAAAGGAAATGAACCTCAAATGTGCCTATGGATATTTTGGAGTCTGGAAATGTATTAATCCTGCCACTATCCATTATGTTTAATCAGTGTTTCACTTACAGGGCCTATTCCTGTTTATAATAAAGCCCATTCTGCTGTCACTGGTGTGTCAGTGTGCTGTTGGCAGGGCCGTCTTAATAGCATCATGGGCCCATGTAATGCTCTGGGGCCCCTACAATGGAGACAGCACAGGTAAACAGACATCAAGTAGGTAGGAGGCAGACAAGCGGAGCTTCCCCTTTTGGGTGGAGCTCCGCATTATCTACATCAGTGTTTCTCAACTCCAGTCCTCAAGGCGCCCCAACAGGTCATGTTTTCAGGCTCTCCATTATTTTGCACAGGTAATTTGATCAGCTTCACTGGCTTAGTAATTACCACAGCCATTTCATCTGAGGGAAATCCTGAAAACCTGACCTGTTGGGGCGCCTTGAGGACTGGAGTTGAGAAACACTGATCTACATGAACAATCATTCTGTACAGCAAAGAAACAGTGGGGAAAATACTACATACATAAAGTAACAAAGCTGATCTGTGCATATAATATATCTGCTAGATTGATACCTCCCCAGCACTATGGCCCCTCTACACCCCAGATATCCCCCCAGCACTCTGACCCTTCTACATCCCAGATATCCCCCAGCACTCTGACCCTTCTACATCCCAGATATCCCCCAGCACTCTGACCCCTCTACATCCCAGATATCCCCCCAGCATTCTGACCCCTCTACACCCCAGATATCCCCCCAGCACTCTGACCCTTCTACATCCCAGATATCCCCCAGCACTCTGACCCCTCTACATCCCAGATATCCCCCCAGCATTCTGACCCCTCTACACCCCAGATATCCCCCCAGCATTCTGACCCCTCTACACCCCAGATATCCCCCCAGCATTCTGACCCCTCTACACCCCAGATATCCCCCCAGCATTCTGACCCCTCTACACCCCAGATATCACCCCAGCACTCTGACCCCTCTACATCCCAGATATCCCCCCAGCACTCTGACCTCTCTAAATCCCAGATATCCCCCCAGCACTCTGACCCCTCTACACCTCAGATACCCCCCCCCCCCAGCACTCTGACCCCTCTACACCCCAGATATCCTAATAGCACTCTGACCCCTCTACATCCCAGATATCCCCCCAGCACTCTGACCCCTCTACACCCCCAGATATCCCCCCAGCAGTCTGACCCCTCTACACCTCAGATACCCCCCCCCCAGCACTCTGACCCCTCTACACCCCAGATATCCTAATAGCACTCTGACCCCTCTACATCCCAGATATCCTAATAGCACTCTGACCCCTCTACATCCCAGATATCCTAATAGCACTCTGACCCCTCTACATCCCAGATATCCCCCCAGCACTCTGACCTCTTTACACCCCAGATATCCCCCCAGCACTCTGACCCCTCTACACCCCCAGATATCCCCCCAGCACTCTGACCCCTCTACACCCCAGATATCCCCCCAGCACTCTGACCCCTCTACACCCCAGATATCCCCCCAGCACTCTGACCCATCTACACCCCAGATATCCCCCCAGCACTCTGACCCCTCTACATCCCAGATATCCCCCCAGCACTCTGACCCCTCTACACCCCAGATATCCCCGCAGCACTCTGACCCATCTACACCCCAGATATCCCCCCAGCACTCTGACCCCTCTACACCACAGATATCCAACCAGCACTCTGATCCCTCTACATCCCAAATATCACCCCAGCACTCTGACCCCTCTACACCACAGATATCCCCCCAGCACTGTTACCATATACCATAAGATACCCCTTGTATTGTGACCCCACTACATCCCAGATAACCCCTACACTGTGGCCTCTTTACATCCCTGATACTTCTAGCACTATAGCCACCCAAGCTACCCCAAGCATTGCTACCCCCTATATATCCCAGATTCCCCCTCAGCATACACCCTTGATATCCCCCAGCTTCATTATTCCATCCATGTAGAACCCCCTTTTCCAGTGGAGATACAGTGCATGTAAACTTTTGGCTATGTGCCCGCCTCCAGCACTGCACTCACCTATACCAATCAAGCAGGCAGAAGGAGGGGTGGAGGAGGGAGCATCCCTCCGGGCATTCCAAGCCCTTCGGTGCAAACAGTGCTGGACAGCTGGGCTCGCCATGACACCACCCACAATGCTACTTCCGCAGGTGGGCTCTCAGTGCTGCCGAGTCAGCAGCTCCCACTCCATCTCCTACCCCGCAGCCTTCGAGTACCGAGCATTTAAGCCGCATGGAGTGGGGTCAGAGCATCACTGGTGCTCCGGCCCCGTCTCTCCCTGCTGGCTGTGAAATAATAGGTATCGTTCTGTACAGCATGGCGCACCGCTGCCAGCCTTCCTCCCCTGTGTATCCATCACTCTCAGTGCCATCATGGGGGCCCCCAAATTTGGGGCAGCGTGGGCTCAAGGACCAGCTGCTTTGGGAGAAGTGCAAGGGCCCCTGGGCAGTGCCCAGGTGTGCCCACTCATTAAGACAGCCCTGGCTGTTGGGTCCAGTTGTGGGACAGATCATCACTGGAATCAATCAAATCCAAACATTCCAGTAGTTTCCTAGGGAATCATTGTCACGAGTATAGAAGTGACATTAGTAAATCAACCCCAGAGTCGCTGCCCCACCCTATAGCTTTATGTTTTGCAATTGTTGACCATCAGCACAGTTGCAAAGCCCAGTCTGAGCAATCCTCCATCAGTAAATGACCTCAGCAACCCCAATGCCTGTTTACAAAGATACTCCCAGCCTGATTTCAACTTTTTAGAAACTCAATCTAAAAAAAAAAAAATTGGTAATGATACTAGCTGGATTAAACCAGTTGCAATAATTTCTGAAGTAATGCACAAGCAAAAAAACAAAAAAAAAAAACAAAACAAAACAAAAACCCCTTATTTCATACATTTGCCTAGAATGTTTTCTTTAACCAAAGAACCACCAGGATGTATTATCTAAATCCAATCAAAATATACCGGCCTTCAGGAAAGCCTACACTTGTTATCGTCATCATGTCCATCATCACCTAAGTCAGTATTTCATTTTTGTTTCACACCATATCAAGGCCGATATCTATTTTTAAAAGACATCTAAGACTAAGCTTCAAAACATAAAAGGTTAAAGCTGTGTATCACAGGTAAAAGGATAAAAGAATGCAGAATTTTAGCCCTGCAGGTATTGTGTGCTTGTCATAACATCTTTGATTCCATCTCGGTGTCTTAATCATTCAGTCTTTTGCTACCCTCTGGTGGTAACATATAAGAACTTGACATCGGAGCTCAAAAGGTCTCCTTTGATGATCCTTACTTAGTCCATCCATATTGGACAGCTCCTGCATTGTCTATGGGTAGCCTCAAACTCTCCCTACCTGCTGTATTTGGGAGAACAGTCAATTAAATAGGCTGAATTCTGTTGCACAGTTACTAAACAATATGCCCCTGGATAAATGCTCAGTGAATAAATGTCCATGTAGCACGCTCCTCGAGTGGGATACTAGTTAAATGTAGTCTTTAGATCCTTCTGTAACCAAGGGAGCAATAATTGTTTGATTTGGTCAGTTCAGGGTTCACAGGCTGGGTTGCTGATTGCTTCCCCCCTGCCTCTAGAAGAAGTTTCTAGAGCTTAGAGAGGAAGAATTCAGATAACCAGTCTGAATTATTCAGGCCCATAGGTGTACGTAGCCTATTGCATTAGGGTGTGAACCCCAAAGCTCAAACACACATTAATGTGTGTGTGTGTGTGCCTATATATAAATACATACAGTATCTCACAAAATTGAGTACACCTCTCACATATTTTATATCTTTTCATGTGACAACACTGAAGAAATGACACTTTGCTACAATGTAAAGTAGTGAGTGTACAGCTTGTATAACCCCTTCCCGCCGACCGTACACACATCTGCGTACTCGGCTTTCCGGGGTTATACCGGGATGATGCCCGCAGCTGCAGGCATCATCCCGGTACCGTTGTTTCGAGCGGGCGATCGGCTACCCGTATATAACAACTGATGCGGCTAAAAGCCGCTCGGCTGTTATACCGGGGGAGCGGGAGGGGACGTCCCTCCCTCCCGCCGCCTCCCGCCGCTATTACCGGGCCTCCCGTGCGATCGGGAAGCCCGGTGTCTAATCGGCCACCTTCGGCGGCTGGGGACGGGCTGGAACGAAGCTGTGGGCGGCTTTGTTCCAGCCTTCTCAATGTAAACGCGGAAGCGACGTCATGACGTCACTTCCCGTTTACTCGGCTGCCAATGGCGCCGGTTTTAAAAAAATACACAGTGTTCAGAATCACCGTTTTCGGCGATCTGAATACTGTGAAGTGCAGAGGAGGGATCGGGGGTCTTTTAGACCCCCGATCCCTGCATAAAGAGTACCTGTCACCACCTATTACTAGAGTAAAAGTTTAGAAAAGTTTTTTTTAAACACAATTTACAAGTATAAAAAAAAATAAAATAAAAAAAAAAAAGTTCAAATCACACATGTGAGGTATCGCCGCGATCGTCAGAGCGAGAGCAATAATTCTAGCCCTAGACCTCCTCTGTAACTCAAACCTGGTAACCGTAAAAAAAATTTAAAGCGTCACCAATGGAAATTCATAGGTACCGTAGTTTGTCGCCATTCCACGAGTGCGTGCAATTATAAAGGGTGACATGTTTGGTATCTATTTACTCGGCGTAACATCATCTTTCACATTATACAAAAAAATTGGGGTAACTTTACTGTTTGGATTTTTTAAAATTCATGAAAGTGTCCCTTTTTCAAAAAATTTGCGTTTAAAACACCGCTGCACAAATACCGTGTGATATATAAAATATTGCAACAATCGCCATTTTATTCTCTAGATTCTCTGCTAAAAAAATATATATAATGTTTGGGAACTCTAAGTAATTTTCTAGCAAAAAATATGGATTTTAACTTGTAAACACCAAATTTCAAAAATAAGCTTAGTCATGAAAGGGATAACAGCAGTGCTGTTTCTTGGCCTAGGCCGACAAGACCCAGGCCTAGGGTGGCACTTTGCGAGGAACAGCAAAAAAGCCCCCCCCATCACGTTTTCCCAAGTCCCGGTTCCCGCGGCCGCCTCTCGCACAAATACAGCCCCGGCGGCCACCTTGCTGTAGCGCGGTACTTGTGCTCAGTATATGGAGCGTGCTTGGCCGGCGGGGTGGGGCGGCAGCGACGACTATTGGCACCCCCATAAGCAGCCAGTGGTTGGCCAGGCCGGCTGACTGGCAGAGGCGGAGCTTAATGCTCCGCCCACTCTCCTCCACAGGGCTTACTTCACTGAATCTTCTCCCCAGCCCGGGCAATAGGAGGAGAGAGGACCATGAGGGGAATCGCCAGCCAGTGGCCAGGACAGAAGGTTACCATTACTAATGTGCATGTGTCAAGTGCTCTTGAAGTTATTATACTGATGGCCACTGATATGGGCTGCGCTGATATGGGCTGCACTGATATGGGCTGCACTGATATGGGCACTGATATAGGCTGCACTGATATGGGCTGCACTGATATGGGCACTGATATAGGCTGCACTGATATGGGTGGCACTGATATGGGCTGCACTGTGTAGTGGTGCAGGGTAACCAGATATGGAACTCAAAATATAAAAGATATGCGCTGTCTTATGTGAATCAATAAAGTGAAGTATTGTGAACAAACACAAAAATTACCACCATGTGATTAAATTAACATAATAACATAACGTGAAACCAAATTCCTCAGGAAATTATTCATCAAAAAATAAAAAATCATCAAAAATTTTTTAAATGAAATTATATTTTTCCATCAAAAAATATACATATAAAGTGTCCTGGTGTTTTCATTTCAATCCATGTTCAAATTTGAAAGAATATTTTCAAACAGTGAAAGAATATTTTCAATCCGTTTTTCCAAATATATATACGGTAAATGTGTCGCTTACCAGATCCCAATGATCTCCAAGTTATAAGAGATCATATATTGCATGAGGTGAACAGATATGTGGATTCCTCTTATATGTAATCCGACCTCCTCGATGGATCAATCCAGCAGGGTAACCAGATGCCAAAGAGATTTGCCTTATGGTCCCCAGCTGTGAGGCCTTGGACTGTCCAATAGTCACAGTAATCTAAAGGAAAATTGTATAAGAAAATTGTATAATGTATGGCTAAGGCTGGCCATACACGACTTAAATCTCAGCCGTTTCAGCAGGAACCGGCTGAGATTTGAACAGTTAATGGGCAGGCCTAATGTACCAAGTTGATTGATCGTTCAACTTTGGTACAACCAGCCTGCCGGATTTTCTTGCAATTATCGCTAGTGGCTGCTATAGCGGATCTCCATTGGGCCACGTTGTTTTTTTATTTTTTTAATAAAGGAATTGTCAAAAACTGCTTCCTGTCTTTATTTATGTTTGACACTTATTGGTGACTGAGTAGGGGGTACATAGTACCCCAGTGGCAGTGCGTCCATTAGGGGCGCCTGGGCGCCACCCCCCGTCACGCCACCCCCTCTGTGTGGAATGGATAGATTCATGCATAGGTAAAGGTAAAGGTGATGGACTGGCCAAGCATGTCTCCAGACCTAAACCCTATTGAACATCTGTGGGGCATCCTCAAACTGAAGGTGGAGGAGCGCAAGGTCTCTAACATCCACCAGCTCCGTGATGTCGTCATGGAGGAGTGGAAGAGGACTCCAGTGGTAACCTGTGAAGCTCTGGTGAACTCCATGCCCAAGAAGGTTAAGGCAGTGCTGGAAAATAATGGTGGCCACACAAAATATTGACACATTGGGCCCAATTTGGACATTTTCACTTGTGGGGTGTACTCACTTTAGTTGCCAGCGGTTTAGACATTAATGGCTGCGTGTTGAGTAATTTTGAGGGGACAGCAAATTTACACTGTTATACAAGCTGTACACTCACTACTTTACATTGTTGCGAAGTGTCATTTCTTCAGTGTCGTCACATGAAAAGATATAATAAAATATTTACAAAAATGTCAGGGAGATACTGTATAAACCAAATCTCAATACAATAAAATTTCAAAAAAAGAAAAAAATTAGGAAAGAAAAAAGAAGGGAAGAATCAGGATCATACCTGAAGTCTCATGAGAGCTGTCACTGTCCACGCCAAGCCCGCCACCACCGAATATAGGAGATGTCTTCCAGAGCAAGGGGAGTAAATATTCAAAGCCACAGCTGTTACCAAGGGTAAATCCAACCCCACTACTGCTGGGGTTGGGTACATTGTCTAAGGAATGGTTCCACCAGTCTAGACTGGAAGATACTTGGTCGGAGTCACGGATATGGTCCAGCCATAAGGACCATGTGCTGGCAAACCTATCTTGGGTACCCTTACAAGTTGCAATCCAGTCCTCCGCCTCTCGGATCTCATTCACCCTACGTACACATTCCCCCCGACCCGGTATCTGTGTTCGCTTCCAGTAGATTGGCTGAGTTCGTGGAGCAGCACGCTCTTTTTATACTGATTAATCGGCATGGGAGAGATATGCAGAAGATAATGAGTCAAAGAGGAAGGAACATCAAGGCCTAGGATTTCTTTAATCTGTGCCCTAACATCCATCCAAAAGGGTACTATCACAGGACATTCCCACCATAGATGCAAGAGCATACCTCGGCCTTCACAACCCCTCCAGCATAGCTCAGAGGTAGAAGGATATATCCAGGCCAAGTCAGCGGGCACCAGCGTGACAAAATCTTATAATTTGTCTCCTGCATTTTAGAGTCAATAAAGCTCAAATGAGTGAGCTGGTACAGGTGGGTCAGTTGAGTAGCGGGAAGCTCAGACCCTAGGTCCTTTTCCTAGGCCCAGATATATGTGGGTTTAGCGGCTGAGGCGGCAGACACCAACAGTTCATAAAGTTCAGAGACCATATGCGGTATAGGCTCATCAGCTATAAAAAGGCCTTCAAATAATGTAAGAGAAGTAATAACTTTTATGGAACTGCCATGCACCTCAAAAAAGCGGTGTAATTGTACCTCCAAAAATCCATTTGAGATCCCCCTTTTCTGGCTTTCAGAGTCTTAAAGGGCAACAGTTTTCCATTCTTTATAAGTTTTCCACAACTGGCATTACCATCATCCACCCAGGGCCCAAAGAATGCCATCTGTTCTCCGGGAGGGAACCAGAGAAACCCCCCCAATGGCGCCAGCGGGGACACAGAGGGAGCCAAATCAAGCATTCGGCTGATTCAGTCCCAGGTGATGTTTTAAAAGCATTTGCAGGTTACCAGTTTAGATATACAGAGGATTTCTGGTGCTAGAATTATTGCACTCGCTCTTAGGATCGCAGTGGTACCACACATGTGTGGTGCGATCACTGTTTACATATGTGTGCAGGACCAACATGTGCGTTTGCCACTGCGTGGGAGCACGGGGTGATGGGACGCTTTAAAATTTTATTTTTTTTAATTATTATTTATTTTATTTTATGCATTTTAAAAAAAAATTGTTTTGATCACTTTTATTGCTTTCAAAAGAAATGTAAACATCCCTTCTGGCGACAATAGCAATGATAGGTACTCTATATGGAGAGATGGGGGGTCTATTAGACCCCCCATCTCTCCTTTGGGCTCCAATGCCACTATGCGGCCAGTAAACAAAAATCCGGGACCAGAAGTGACGACATAGTCACACACGTCGCACAGTGGGAGGAACCGCTTCAGTTCCTCCCAATGTGAGGCTAGACATGGATGCCGTCGGTCGCATCGCTCCCAGGCTTCCCGATAGCTCAAGAGAGCCAAGTAATGGCGGCGGCAGGAGGGGGGTGGAACCCCCCTTCCGTCACCTTTAAACATATTCCAGCAGCTGCCCAGCCGCTTAGGAATTCTTTAACATTAATTAATTTATTTTTTTTTGTAAAAAATGACACCGGGATCATGGTTGCAGCCTCAACCATGATCCCAGTACAACCGCTTCCCTACCAGGACGTCTATACAGTATCTCACAAAAGTGAGTACACCCCTCACATTTTTGTAAATATTTTATTATATCTTTTCATGTGACAACACTGAAGAAATGACACTTTGCTACAATGTAAAGTAGTGAGTGTACAGCTTGTATAACAGTGTAAATTTGCTGTCCCCGCAAAATATTTCAACACACAGCCATTAATGTCTAAACCGCTGGCAACAAAAGTAAGTACACCCTAAAGTGAAAATGTCCAAATTGGGCCCAATTAGCCATTTTCCCTCCCCAGTGTCATGTGACTCGTTAGTGTTACAAGGTCTCAAGTGTGAATGGAGAGTAGGTATGTCAAATTTGGTGTTATCGCTCTCACTCTCTCATACTGGTCACTGGAAGTTCAACATGGCACCTCATGGCAAAGAACTCTCTGATGATCTGAAAAAAAAGAAGAATTGTTGCTCTACATAAAGATGACCTAGGCTAAAAGAAGATTGCCAAGACCCTGAAACTGAGCTGCAGTATGGTAGCCAAGACCATACAGTGGTTTAACAGGACAGGTTCCACTCAGAACAGGCCTCACCATGGTCGACCAAATAAGTTGAGTGCACGTGCTCAGCGTCATATCCAGAGGTTGTCTTTGGGAAATAGACGTATGAGTGCTGCCAGCATTGCTGCAGAGGTTGAAGGGGTGGGGGGTCAGTCTGCCAGTGCTCAGACCATACGTCTCACACAGCATCAAATTGGTCTGCATGGCTGTCATCCCAGAAGGAAGCCTCTTCAAAAGATGATGCACAAGAAAGCCCGCAAACAGTTTGCTGAAGACAAGCAGACTAAGGACATGGATTACTGGAACCATGTCCTGTGGTCTGATGAGACCAAGATAAACTTATTTGGTTCAAATGGTGTCAAGCATGTGTGTGGCGGCAACCAGGTGAGGAGTACAAAGACAAGTGTGTCTTGCCTACAGTCAAGCATGGTGGTGGGAGTGTCATGGTCTGGGGCGTCATGAGTGCTGCCGGCAATGGGGAGCTACAGATCATTGAGGGAACCATGAATGCCAACATGTACTGTGACATACCACCATTAGCTGCTCATCTCACTATTTGACCTATGTTTAATAGTCTACTTGCACATGTCCCTTTAAGGGATATAAATCAGATTTAAAGTGTCACTAAACCCACATCATTAAAAAACGATCAATAAATGGTGTATTACATGCTGTTCATACTTATTCAGTCACTATGGGATTCGTTTTCTGCAAAAAAACCTGGTTGATCCTGCTACTCTCTATCTCCACCTTCTGTCCATGTCCCCAATCCAGCTAGAGATTTTGAAGCTGTGGTGGCAACATGCTCAGTGTTCAGGGAGTTTCTAAGCTGAACATTTCCTCCCTATCATATCTGAGCAGCCCATTTGACTATAGAGTCACACGTGTGGACGTACACACAATATACGGGCAGCACAGTGGTGTAGTGAATAGCACTCTCGCCTAGCAGTAAAAAGGGTCGCTGGTTCGTATCCCAACCACGACACTACCTGCCTGGAGTTTGCATGTTCTCCCTGTGCCTGCCTGGCTTTCCTCCGGGTACTCCGGTTTCCTCCCACACTCCAAAGACATGCTGTTAGGTTAATTGGATTCTGCCCAAAATTGGCCCTGGCCCTGGTGTATGGGTGTGAATTGGGGACCTTGGATTGTGGACCCCTTGAGGGTGGGGACAGGTGTGGGTGTGTGTGGAGCGCTGCGTAGATTGATGGCGCTACATGGGTATCTTAAATATATAAAAAAAATATATAAAATATATATATAAAAAAAAAATAATAATATAGTGGATGGGCATCTTGATGGGACGCAGTGTGCGGGGATGGGGACAATTGTGGGCGCTCACTCAAGTTGCCCATTAACCAACTAAACACAATGTGGGTGGGATATTATATGTAGATTAATGGAGGTTTCACCTCCCTCTTGTTCTTAGACACAGGCTTGAAGGACGTGACACAGCCTGTGACTGGCAGAAATCCACCCACACCATGTTATTTCCACAAAATAGTAAAGATTGATTTTATATATATATATATATATATATATATATATATATATATATATATATATTTGATTGCCAATATAAAACAGTTTATTGATTATTATTTATTTCTTTTTGCTCTTCATTCCAAAGGCTTTTTTTGAACATGTGACAAGCAGCAGAGGACTAGAAGCTCCTCCTGCTTATGTTTCCCTGCAGACAGGCTCGGAAAGAGTTGGGGCATGTGACAGCTGTATAGCAATTAGATAAAAGGTACTTAGAATTTTTTTTTTATTATTAATTACAGTGGCATCATTCACATACAGAAATAGAAGGGACAATGTAAATTAAAAAGTGTGTGTTTAGTATCACAACTGGATAGGTCTCCTCTTGATCCAAATGAATTGTATCAATGCTTCTGCAAATCCAGAAGTAAGGCTCAGACATAAACCATATGAAAAATCATAGTGCTCTCCATAAAAACAATTAACCGCTTGCCGACCAGCCGCCGTCATTATACGGCAGGTCGGCACGATCCCGCAAGCCGTCGTAGCTATACGTTGGCTCCTTTAAGCGGGATAGCAGGAATGCATGCGCCACCGGAGGCACGCGCCCGCTGCACTGCGGGGGTGCTGATGCTCGTGGCAGGCCACAAGAGATCGCGGGCACGAGAGGCAGAACAGAAACGTGTGTGTGTAAACACCCAAATCCCTGTTCTGTGAGGAGTGACAGATCGTGAGTTCCTAATAGCTAGGAACCACGATCTGTCATTTTCTCTAGGTCAGTCCCCTCCCCCTACAGTTAGAAACACACACAGGGAACACAGTTAACCCCTTGATCGCCCCCTAGTGTCAACCCCTTCCCTGCCAGTGACATTTTTACAGTAATCAGTGCATTTTTATAGCACTGATCGCTGTATAAATGCCAATGGTCCCAAAAATGTGTCAAAAGTGGAAAAAAAAAACGCAGATCGCCGCCATTACTAGTAAAAAAAAAATATAATAATAAAAATGCTATAAATCTATCCCCTATTTTGTAGATGCTATAACTTTTGCGCAAACCAATCAATATACGCTTATTGCGATTTTTTTTTAACCAAAAAGATGTAGAAGAATACATATCGGCCTAAACTGAGAAAAAAAAAAATTAGCTTTTTTTTAAAAAAAATGGGGATATTTATTATAGCAAAAAGTACAAAATATTGTGTTTTTTTTTTTCAAAATTCTCGCTCTTTTTTGTTTATAACGCAAAAAATAAAAACCACAGAGGTGATCAAATACAACCAAAAGAAAGGTCTATATGTGGGAAAAAAAGGACGTCAATTTTGTTTGGGTGCAACGTCGCACGACCGCGCAATTGTCAGTTAAAGCGACGAAGTGCCGAATCGCAATTAATGGCTGGGTCATTTAGCAGCCAAATCTTCCGGGGTTGAAGTGGTTAATACAGCCAATAAGAAATGCACCCACAAAAACTGCACACAAAAGCTGGTGCACTACAGATCACTTGCATAATGTCATTTTACAGACCTCCACAGGGGGCATCAAACATAGAGGCTGTAGCTTGTGGACACTCTGCCATCCAAAAACATGACTTTAGTTCTGTCCCCTTAAAATTGGATTCTGCTCAGTGTGGATCATAGGTACTGAGCAGAATCCAGTTTTAAGGGGACAGTATTAAAGTTATGTTTTTGAAAGGAAGAGTGTCCACAAGCTACAGCCACTATGTTTGATGCCTACTATGGAGGGGTCTGTAAATTGACATTATGCAAAGGATCTGTAGTGCACCAGTTATTGTGCACAGTTTTTGTGAGCGCATTTCTTATTGGTTGTTTAAACACATTAGAGTGTTTTTATGAAAAGCACTATTTTTCATATGTTTTATGTCTGAGCCTTTCTTCTGGATTTGTGGAAGCGTTGATACAATCCATTCAGATCAAAAAGAGGGACAGCTATCCAGTTGTTAAATCTGGTTTATATCCTATTAACCGTAGGTCAAATAGTCAGGTGACTATTGGGAGTGGGTCTAATGGGAGTGGTTTCATAATTAACTGTCAAGTGTGCCGCTGCAGGGCACTAATGAGGAAATCTGCTGGGCCTGCATCCCTTTAGACGTGTTCCTATTGAAAGTATCTCTCCAAAAATGACATTTTTGTTGCAGGGGATGCCTGAAATCTGACTTGTATCTTAGGCAGACTTCTGGGAAAATTGGTGAGTCAATCAAAATTGATGAGCTGCTAATGGTGGTGGTGTGTTTATTTCACAAGAAGACATCAAAAAGTAGATGAGAATCACTTTATTGACACAACACGTGGACTCTTTTGTTTGTTTGTTTTTGTTTATTATTTATCCTTTTGTTTATATATATATATATATATATATATATATATATATCAAGTCGATTGTTTTGGACTTTCACTATATATTAATGGGTACAGTGCAGCGCCAAAATCGTTGTTTTTTCAGTAATATTATTTGGAGTGAGTGGTACACTTATAGATTTTGGCAGCAGCACTTTTTTGATTATATCATTTATTTTCTTTTGGTTTTATGTATATTTGTTTGTTTTATTAACACTAATAGGTGTGCACAAGGGGATTCTTATTTATTAGTTTCTAACAACAGTCAGAGAATGTTTTGCATTTTCTGAATGAATACACAGCATTTTCCAAGTGGACAAGGCGGAGAACATGACATCACTGCTCTGCCTCTCCACATCGTCAAATCAAAGAATGCTTTGCATTCATTTAAAGGGTAACTCCACTTTTGTGGGAAAAAAAATAGCAAATAAAGAAAAAAACAATATAGCACATATAACTGTGACACATATTCATAATCATATTGTAATTGAATGTTGTTAAAAATAACCTTTCCTTTTCAATCTGCAGCCAGTGTAATTTTCTGAGAATGCATTGCAATATGGCTACCTGGAGTTGTTCTGTACACAGAATGTGTACTGACCACTCCCCAGAAACATCATTTCCTGCTTGTGTGATTGGCTCATCAATTTTCCCAGAAGTCTGCCTAGGACAGTGTTTCTCAACTCCAGTCCTCAAGGCGCACCAACAGGTCATGTTTTCAGGATTTCCCTCAGAAGAAACGGCTGTGGTAATTACTAAGGCAATGAAACTGATCAAATCACCTGTGCAAAATAGAGGAAATCCTGAAAACATGACCTGTTGGTGTGCCTTGAGGACTGGAGTTGAGAAACACTGCCCTAGGATACAAGTCAGATTTTAGGCCTCCCCTGCAACAAAAATGTTGTTTTTGGAGAGATACTGTCAGTAGGAACTTGTCTAAAGGAATGCAGGCCCAGTAGATTTCTTCATTAGTGTCCTGCAGCTGCACACCTGACAGTTAATTATGAAACCACTCCCATTAGACCCACTCGGTACAGAGGCACAGACAAACACCAATGGATTTCTTCAGAATAACAAAAGGTAGAAATCTGCAACAAAGGTGGTTATAATCCTTGCAATGTACATCGATCACCCAGAGGGGAATGTTTTTTTTCTCAACAAAAGTGGAGTTACGTTTTAAGAAACTGCAAAACATACTCTGAATGGTAAAAGAAAAAGGGGTAGTGGGTATGGTGCTGCTCTTGCAGAATATGTATAAACGTGTGTTTCCCTCTAAATCAGTTAAAAAAAAAAAAAAAAAAGTGCTTGGTGTTCTGTGCTTTCACAATTAATAACACATTATTTAAAATGAGAAAGTATGTTTGTGATCTACTATTAAAACATTTTATAATATGTGCAAACAAATTCCACAATTAAATTCAATAATAAATAAAGTGACAAGTGCTTGAAACTGGTAAACATTGAACTCTGTGGTGGTAAATATAACCATCCAATCTGTAAACAATCAAATCCTGGTGTGAATGGTTTGTCCATAACCAAAAAATTTAAAAAGAGTTTGCAAAATAAAGTGACAGGTGCTCTTTATCGGTGCTTGTAACATATCCAGTGCAGGTGCTCCACTCTGTGCTCCTCCTATGCTATTGCACTCGCCAAAAGGTGCTCCCCTCAAGGGGGGTATCGCTTTCACAGCTAATCTGCTGGATAACAGAACCCAGATCCACGTGTATATTCCTCTCCTTTCTCCTTTAGCCAGTTTGCCCCTTTTCCTCAGCAATATGTGGACAATAAATAACATCCCCTTTTCCACATATTACTGAGTGGAAGACCCATATAGACCCTACCCAGGTAGTAGTCTTAGTGGAGGCAGCAGCTCCCACAATAGTATATAAGTCACCATCTGCGCGGAACACCCCCAAATGCCTATATATTCTCTGAATGGCATAGCTCCCAACAGTCCCTGATTTCGAGGGACTGTCCCTGATTTGGAGCAAAGTCCCTCTGTCCCTCATTCCTCCTCATTTGTCAATCATTTTGGTCTGATTTATATAGTTGTATATAAAATGCACTTTTTATCTTTCAAATAGTGTTTCCCAGTGCTAAACCTTTCATCCAATTTCTAAATGGCTGCATTTGTAAGTTTTAAAAGCCAATATAAAGAAATAGTAGTGATTAAAAAAAAGCACTTGTGGATTTAATTAAACCTTTTTTTGTTAATTCTCCTTTAAGGGGGGCGTGGCATGGGGGGGACGTGTCCTATGCCTACATACATTTGCTAGTAGGTGTCCCTCATTCCCATCTCAAAATGTTGGGAGGTATGGAATGGTCCTAAGCAGAAGACCTCCTGTGTTCAGAAGGCAGGAGAGCAACCACTCAACATGGGACTCAGAAGCAAGTGGAGATCACTGGAGTAGTGGTCCCTTCTTCAGTAATTTCCAGCTTGCAGGGGCATCGGCCAGGTATGGTAAATACATAGTTACATTGGTCAAAACTGGACCAATGTAACTATGTATAACATGCTGATGCCTGGAATAATTTTTTAATTTGCTAGTCCAAAAGTGCGAGAGTTAAAGCGGTTGTAAAGGTAATTTAAAAAAAAAAAAAAAAATAACAAACATGTTATACTTACCTTCACTGTGCAGCTCGTTCTGCACAGAGTGGCCCCGAACCTGGTCTTCTGGGGTCCCTCGGCGGCTGTTTCAGCTCCTCCCCGCAAGCATTCACCACCTTAATGCGAGCTCCCTCGCACGGTGGTGAGTGCTTGCGGGCGCGCTCCCGTGATACAGCCGGCGGCTATAGCCGCTCGCTGTATCACTCGGCCCCGCCCCCCGGCGCGCCGCGTCATCGGATGTGATTGACAGCAGCGCGAGCCAATGGCTGCGCTGCTTTCAATCCATCCACTGCAGCCAATCAGCGACCAGGCTGAGCTGCAGCGAAGATGACAAGAACGAGCAGCGAAGATTCGAGGCCTCAGGTAAGTAAAACGGGGGGGCTGGGGGCGGCGGTATTGTCAAAAGTCATAGAATGCATTAAGGTGAAAACATTTTTACCTTTACAACCCCTTTAACCCATGATATTGGCCTTGTGGTAGAAGAACTAATAAGTAGCTATCTTGCCAATGGAATATCCAAAAAACACAAGAAGATGTGATTTATTAGACCTAGATAAATTAGATAAAACAGTCCATATGTCTTCAATATGGCACCAGTGTGATGCCTTTACAGCAATCTAATATGTGGAAAAGTTCTTTGTGTGTCAACATCAAATTCGGTTCCACCACCAAAAGTTAAGATGTATTCTTACCAGAGAGTATTGACCACCTATTGGGGGGGGGGGTTCAAAAAGGGCTCATATGTCTCATCTGCTCTGTCCGCGGTCACTCCTCAATGCTTGATAAACTAGGGGATCGTCCATCCATCATATGGAGACGATACTCTTCTTGATTCAGCTGTGTTCCTTACAAGGGGCGGGGCAAATGAACACAACCGTGTTCATTTCACAGAGAAATGCGGACTCCCCCCCCCCACCCCCTTTTTCTTCTCCTCTTTCTCTTCCCCTTCTTAGTTCTTTACATGGTTGTACTGATAATCAAGTGCCTTGTGATGTTTACTGGGAAGGTACTTCCCATGGTGCCCTGGCAGTTTCAGAGGCTTCATACCATACCGTCTGTTACACTGGCCTCATTTGTATTCAAACCACATGTGAAAGTGTTAATATGTTTTACATGCTCCAATATATGTTTTAAATGCTCTATGGAAATATATCGATAACATGACCTTTGTAACCTTCCTTCATGCCTTGCTGGCAGTGAGCTATGTATGCGGTTTCTGATTTCTGTATTGAAAAATGTTCAATAAAAATGTATATTTATTAAAAAAAAGATACCTCCGGATGAATGTTGCACAAAGTTCAGTTACAGGGGCCCCTGAGGATGTTTGCAATGTGATGAATGATGGGGAGCAAAGATCCTCCAACTGTTGTCCAACCAGTCTAGAACGCAATGTGAGAGTGGAAACTCCTGCGCTGTCGGGGGGGGGGGGAGGGCTACGCTAAAAGGACACTGCTGCAACACCTAAGTACTGATCCAAAGCAGGACAAATGAGACAAAAGTGGGGGAAGATGGTAGTTGCGCTGTGATGAGGGAAGAGGGGGGGGGGGACTACAAAGATGAAAAAAGTGGCAAAGTGAACTAAAAGAGAAACGGGACAATGCATGAATGGATCCTACATGCTAAAAAAACATGGTGAGGATGCAGTGCAGTGCAACATAGCTAATCAACATGACTATAGTGTTGCGGGCAAACAAAGCCTAATAAAAAGGTAATTGTGAAACAGTGACTGCTTGAATAAAGCAAAACAAAACTGCATATGCTAACACAAATAGGATAAATGATGACAAAATGCAAAGAAATAAATAAATAAAATGCAAGAAAAATACATGTGGGCTAGTGCCCCATTAGCAAAAACGTGCCAAATCCTGATGGACTACAAGTGACACATCCCTAGGACAAAAATGAATAATAGTACTATCGTCCAGTCCAAAACAAAACTCGTGAATGAGAAACACAAAACAATTCCAATCGTGACGTATCGTATCGTCACGTGACTTCTTCAGAGGATCCTCTGAAGAAGTCACGTGACGTGACGATACGCGTTAGGATTGGAGCACAGGACGCTGCCACAGACAAACAGGAGACGAGCTTGGCGCTCGTAGTTACTACACACTACAACATTGTTTTAAATTACATCACTACTCTACCTGACGAACACTGAGGAGAGAGGCACGTGGACAAATTCCAGTGTCCAGGCACGGGGACAGATTGGTGATACCCCTGGAGGCATACGAGCTCGGCGCTCCTGGATTGATTCTCACACTCACTTCATGAAAGTGAGTGCAACCTCCCCCCGTGTGTTTCTTGCCCCCCCTCCACTGTGGTCATCGCGGAGTCATTTTACATGCTGTGTATTTTCTATTTCTTATATTTCGCTTGGCATGTTCATCATTGTCACTACCTACATACACGGAACGTCTACACCTGCGGGTCATTTGCAACACAGGCTGCACACCTTACAGCTGTAAGGTAAGCGACTTGCAAACACGGAGGTGTCCTCACTGAAGATCCCCCTTCCCTTCACGATTGGAATTGTTTTGTGTTTCTCATTCACGAGTTTTGTTTTGGACTGGACGATAGTACTATTATTCATTTTTGTCCTAGGGATGTGTCACTTGTAGTCCACCAGGATTTGGCACGTTTTTGCTAATGGGGCACTAGCCCACATGTATTTTTCTTGCATTTTATTTATTTATTTGTTTGCATTGTGTCATCATTTATCCTATTTGTGTTAGCATATGCAGTTTTGTTTTGCTTTATTCAAGCAGTCACTGTTTCACAATTACCTTTTTATTAAACAACTAACTCTGATAATTAATAAGCACAAGCTATTTACAAATACAGACAGTAGAGGGTAGCAGGAGAAATCTCCCCTGGAGAGATTTCAAAGGCAATAGAGCGCGCATAGTAAACTTCAATTTAGGAAAACGGCGTTGCCCTCTCCCCATTATAATGGCCTACTGAGGAATACGACAAGTTAGTAGTAATACATCTTTTCATACACTAGTCAGCAGGCTGGCGGGGTTGTTGTACCTGCAGGAGTAGCTGCTGTGTGGTTGTTAGTCATGCCCTCCATGTTCCCCATTAACTCGATGGGTGCCAAATACTGGTTCACATGTGATGCCTACCCCGCAAGGGTTCTTCCGGGCTATGTTAGGCACCTGGTTACAGGGTCACTTTACACACACACATGGGGTACCTTTGTTTGTGTCATCTCAATCAATACCCTGGGACAAGGCTGAGGCTCCTGGAGGGGACTACTAAACCCTAAAGCGGTAGTAAACCGCAGCATTTAAAAAAATAATAAAATCCCCTTCAAGGCAATGGCATCCAGTACTTCTGTACAGGATGAGGAACCTCTGCGGTGCAATCCGCTCCTGTTGCTATGGGGTATAGACTGCTGGCGGAAGGAGTTCCCACAACATCTCCCTTGCTGCTACAGGCCGTGCCACCTATAACAGGTACAAGCTATCAACGGGCTGCTTGTTACACTTCTGATACTCTTGGCATCCCCAATGTGTTAAGACCCACTAGTTGATTGTGTGTGTGCCGTTAACTTACAATATACACCTCTTTAATAACTTCAGACCTGGCAAGGACAACGTTTCAATACTTTACTTGAAAAAGTGCAAATGAACAGCTCACAGTTCAACATACAAGTGCAAGGTATTTCCCATGTCCCTACTCCTAACTACAGGCTAGCTTGCTGCCCCGGCATACCTGCAAGAGTGCATTCCAGGAATCATAGTCCTTCACAGGCTCTCTCACCCAAGTGTAAGTCCTTCAGAGGCATACTCTAGTGCTGGTGTCTTCAGGGTGATCCCAAGTTAAAAGTCTCTGTTACAGGCTGTGACAAGCGACATTATCCTACTCCTACAGGTCTCTTTGTCCGTCTCCATCCCTTACGGGTCTCACAACCCAAGGTTGCACAGGAACTCCTTGGTTTCTCTCTCTTACAGGCTCTCTCCTATGGGGCCGACTGTGAACCGGACCACTGTCCCATTTTTATATCACGCAGGGCAAGTGGGCCGGACCCAGACAGAAACCTATCAAAAAGACTAAAAGACCAGGCAAAGCATTAACCCCAACCCTCCCAGCCAGGACAGGACCTACTGACTGCTTCAATCTGCTTCATTATAAGAACAGATCTCTCTGAGCATCTGGTGCTGCTTTAACAGAATGGGTAATCAGCAAAAGGATCAGACAGGGTAACTGTAACCTGAAGTTTGCTAAACCGGTACAAAGCTAGAATCAAGAAAAACTGATATAGGGTGGCAAAAACATGCATAACATATCAAAGATATATAAACATGGACACTTCACAGCAATATATCTGTTACTCAATTAGGGAAACATGTGACTGCATAGCATAGTCTGTATAAGACTCTATAACAACAGAGTCAAGCTGAGTATCAATACTTCAGTACAACAGTACAGAACACAGCTACTTGTGATTATTCCTATAGACAGCATCCCTCAGAGTACAGTCCAGGATAGCCATGGTAACACAGGTGAACAGCTGGAGGAATCCAAGTACAAAGTGTCACCCCACTAGGGCTGGAGTACCCATGTAGCAATTGAAGAGGGGCGCCCCACAGTCCAGAGAAGCTGCCTGATGTTGTAACAGGAGTTACTGGCTCTGCAGGACTCTTTTTTTTGTTTCCTTAAGATGGCAGCAGCAAGTACACTTTCCTTAGCTTGCAATTCACTTTCGGCTGCAGCACTCTGGGAGATGTAGTCTGGAGAATCATCAGAATTGTTGCCATCACTGGGAAATCAACTACAATACCCAGTGACACCTGAGAGTAGGAGGGGCCTTATAAATAGAAAAGCCAGGGAAGGAGCTGTGTCCTGTGCTTTGTCTCACTGGGGATGGAAAGAGACCGTGAGCTGCTGCATGCTGGACACTGTTGCACCCTGTCCCAGGAGGCTGGACTGAGGCAATGCGCTGCTTCGGTGTCTGTGCTGGAGAGTCACTTCGTGACTCAGGCTGTCACTGTTCTGGCCCACTAAGGAACCACAGATATGAAGCGCCAAGGTATCTCATTTCGCCTGCCACAAGTAACGGCTCACAACTAAAGGGCGGCTCCTTTATCACCCCAGCCAACTGCTACAGGAGGATCCCAGGAGAACAGAGAGAGTGGTGAGTGGGTCACAGACCCACAGTTAAGCTGAACTTTGTTAGTGTTGTCAGTCTCCCTTTCCAAGAATTTGTGTTTAAAAACTTCCCACACACCGTTTGCTAACTGATATCGCTTCTGAGTTAGGCCCCACACGACCAGTTTGTCTACTCTGCCCAACTAACTGCTGCAGCTGTACCTACTTTTCATTCAACTTTTAGGCCCCTTTCAGACAGAGCGGATCCATCCAAGTGGATCAGCCTGTTCAGCGGGGGATCTGTCTGCTGTCCTCTATGCAGAGCGGACAGGGACACAGCCCGCTGTCTTCTATGGGGTGGCCCACATGTCTGTTTCCATCCAATCCGCCGGACGGATGACGAACGTATCCCCATCCGTCTGTTTTTAGCTGACTTTATTGGATCAGATGCTGGTGGGGGTCATCCGCCACACCATAGGGAATAATGGGAAGCCCGATCGGGTTCACCTGAAAAATGGACAGGCGGACCGATTGGCCAGCTGGTGTGAAAGGGGCCTTATAGTGTTCTACACCCTGTCATCAAAGTACTGCTACTGTGCCTGTCTCCATCTAAGTACGCAACTATATTCAGAAATTACCCTCCATTGCTCAAACGAATTTCTGAGGTGCAGTAATGTACCACCCAGTCAACAGACATATTCTTCTTTCTTTGTGTGTCAACGTCTTCAAGGACCCCAACTTAGTCGGCATAAGATTCACATTAAAGACTATAGTCAGATAACTTTACCCTGAGGGCAGACCTGTGTTTAACTTTAAGTCCTTACCCTGAGGCCTAAACCTAGCCCTCTTTGTCTGAGAGATCTCAAGTGACATAGTTGGTCTCTGTTTGTTACTTTTGTTTGGTCACTTGGAACAAGTTATCCCATATGGAGAGCTACGGTTTATGACATTGGGGGTCACAGTATATGCTGGAATCCAAAATCCCTGCAGGGGACCCCGTGAAGCAGATTGTGCACTCATTAATATGTTCATGCTGGTTGACTTTAACTTGCCAATACATTATGTTCTTTCATAGAGTTGTGAGTCAAATTTTTTTTGTGCTTATTAAAGTTTACAGAAAGGTATACTGGTGGTGTCAGTTAGGTTGGACCCTCTCCTAGGGCTGGACAAGAGCAGGTCCCAAATCAAATTTAATTACATTACGGGAAGTAAAACTATACTCTTATTATGGTGGACTTAGCACATCTGATTTAGTAGAACATCGCAATAAGGCATTGGAATCCAGTGTGGGACCCTCCAGCCCGCCACCCCCCTTCATCTCTCTCTTTGGGGCTGGGTGGTCCACAGTGATGCATCATTAAACTCTGAACGCAGGTGCCATATTGACCACCTCTCAGGGGGCACGTCCATGGCACTCACATTCACAGCATGACCTCAGTCTTCTGGGTTTAGTGACGCCCAGTGTCGACCAAAAGTTGAGTGTCGAAAAGAAAGTATTGCAGCAGACAACACAAAGGAGGGGGAGAGTATTGCAGTCTGAGCTGCCTTTTGAATTTTTAACCTTATGCAGGACATTTTTAAGGAATAAAATAGCCTAGAGTTGGGCATTACAGATGAACAGTAGTTTATGGAGGTACGGGTTCCATTTAATTATTGGCAGGGCAGGCTGCAGTTACAAAGTTGCACCTATTATTTAAGATGAAGATTGGAGAGCTAAGAGTCCCCAGTGCACATGTGGGGCTTTGTGTACAGTGTGCTGGTTTTTAATACTAGGAACATTTCCAGGGCCAAATCTCCAAAGACCATACATCTATACATTATAAACTATTGTGGAATTGGGGCTTGACAATATAAGAGTAACATGTCAAAGGCAAATATTTAAATCAATGTATAGCAGACTCAAAATCAATATATACACTTGGATCATGTCTCTGCAGTAAATTGCAAGAGGAAAACAGAATAATGACCCTTATAGATTTTACTACAGATTTGAAACTGGATTTGTTCTCGGCGCAAGTGGATAGGTTTGCAATTAGAACATTTGTTTTCCCTCATGTCATGAAGCAGCACAATCTACTCTGTTTACTAAGCTGGCGTGAATACATTATATATTCACAGGAAGCTGAAAAAATTCAAGTGAGATATACAACACAGACCCGTGAACTCATACTATGCTTTACATCTGCAACTGACTGTTTTTTATACCGTTATCTACACACAAAAGCTGGTGCCGATATTGGTGCAAATACTTTAAAGCAGATCTAACATCAGATATGCTTTTTCATGTTAAGTACATACCTTATATACTCAAGTATAAGTCGAGTTTTTCAGCACATTTTTTTGTGCTGAAAGTGCCCCCCTTCGACTTATACTCGAGTCAAGCACTTTTCTGCAGCAAAAAATTTCATTTTCCGAACCGACTTTGGGGCCCCGTATCTCAGGGCCACTTGGTGCTAGGAACCCCAAATTTGGTGTGGAAAACAAGTGGAACCGGTACCATAACATATCCAAAGCTGAAGTTTCTAGCACCAAGTGGTCCTGAGATCCGGGGCCCCAAAGCCGGTTCGGAAAATGTCATTCTCTGCTGCAGAAAAGTGCTTGACATTTTCTGAACTGATTTTTGGGGCCCTGTATCCCGGGGCCACTTGGTGCTAAAAACCCCAGTTTTGGAAATTTTATGGTGCTAGTTTCACTGGGTTTGCACACCAAATTTGGGGTTCTTAGCACTAAGTGGCCCCCAAGATACGGGGCCCCAAATTCAGTCAACTGTGTCCATCTGCAGCAATGTCATTTCGGGACCCTTTGGGTTCAGAGACCCCAAATTTTGGCTGCAGCTAGGGGGCATCTAGGAACCCTTAACTACCGAGTTTGAAGTTCAGTGGACCTATGGCTGCAAATGGGCACAGTGAGGCATGCAAATGGGCACAGTGATGCTGCAAATGGGCATTGTTGACCCTTTTTTCCACTTACAGTAGCTGTGCATTTCTCACCCTCGTCTTATACTCGGGTCAATAAGTTTTTCTCATTTTTTTGTGGTAAATTAGGGCCTCGACTTATACTCGGAACGACTTATACTCGAGTATATACGGTATGTACTAAATATTTTTAGTGTAAGACTTACAGGTATTTTATTACCTCTAAAAAAAATGACAGTACTCCCCCTGACAATGCCTTCATTTACTTTTCTCGCCTGAAGGACAGAGTCATCTTTGTTCAGACATCATCCAACACCAACATCTACTTCCTGACCTGAGAAACTGACTCAGAGATGACTAAATGATGGAAATCCTGATGCCTGTGGAGTTCTTGGCTGTGTTCTCCCAAGTCGGACACATGCTTCCTACCGCCAAAAGCAGACTGATGACATCATCTCAGCCTAGGCATAGTCACTCAACAGAGGTATAAAGACTTTTTTTTTTAAGGTGATCTCCAGGAAAAATTTATATCCTCTGCATTGTTCATTCCTAGATCGCAATCTTCCAAAAGGAAGGAGAGTGCAGAGAGACTGTTGGGCTTAAAGCCTAATGCTTATGTTTTGTCACATTTTTGGGGTTGTGTTCGATATGTGCACAGAAAGATCACACAAATGCTCAAAAGTATAACAATTATTGAATGTAATGACAGATAAAGATAAAGAAAACATAACAAGAATACTTAACTAAAGATGCTGTTTGCACCACGGAGTCCCATTTGCGTATATAAAGCGTGGTATGCAGACAGACGCATGCATGTTTTGCAAGCTCTGGTGTGAGACTAGCTTATTCCAGTTTGGGCTGTGGTAGATACAGGCTAGTATGTGAGTAAATGACCAATCAAAGTTGTTTGGACAGTGATATCACCTTTTAAGGGGAATGGTGGGCTCGGTCATTCTGCATTCCGCAAGCTTTACATCAGTAAGGTAAAGCAATACATATGACCTTATATGGATCCTTGACCAAGATTTGAAGGGTTTAAAAGCATTAGTGATCCACATTATTAACGCGGAGTTCCACCCAAAAGTGGAGCTTCCACTTTAAATACTCCTTGCCCCCTTACATGCCACATTTGGCATGTAATTTTTGGGGGGGGAGTGGGTACCTTATTTTCAGAGGGACTTCCTGTCCCACTTCCTGCTTCCATCTCTTGGCCGCCTAGGTGACTCCTCCTCTCCCCCTAGGCGGCCCCTTCCTCTCTGCAATCTTCTGGGACACGTCACAGGTCCCAGAAGATTGCCTGGTCACTAGCAGTGCGCAGCACGACTCACACTGTGTGCCTGGCCATGAAGCTGCAAGCTGTCACGGCGGGATGCCCACAGTGAGTGTCTGTTTTTTAAAAGTTAGCAGCTACACTTTTTAAACTAAACTAAACAAGTGGAGAATGACACAGGCAGGCAAATGGGCGTACAGTGATCTCTGTCATGTTGTAGTGAGCCCATCCCCCCTACAGTTAGAATCACTCCCTAGGACACACCCCTTGATCGCCCCCTAGTATTTAATCCTTTCCCTGCCAGTGTCATTTATACAGTAATCAGCACTGATTGCTGTATAAATGACAATGGTCCCAAAATAGTGTCAAAAGTGTCCGATGTGTCCGCGATAATGTCGCAGTCCCGATAAAAATCGCAGATCGCCACCATTACTAGTAAAAAAAAAAAATAATAATAAAAATGCCATAAATCTATCCCCTATTTTGTAGATGCTATAACTTTTGCACAAACCAATCAATATACGCTTATTGTGATTTTTTTACCAAAAATCTGTAGAAGAATACATATCGGCCTAAACTGAGAAAGAAATTTGTTTTTTTATATATTTTTGGGGATATTTATTATAACAAAAAGTAAAAAAATATTGCTTTTTTTTTCAAAATTGACGGCTTTTTTTGTTTATAGCGCAAAAAATAAAAACCGCAGAGGTGATCAAATACCACCAAAAGAAAGCTCTATTTGTGGGAAAAAAAGGACGTCAATTTTGTTTGGGTGCAACGTCGCACGACCGTGCAATTGTCTGCTAAATTCGACGCAGTGCCGAATCGCAAAAAATGCTCTGGTCAGGAAGGGGGTAAAATCTTCCGGGGCTGAAGTGGTTCAAATTATAAACAAGAATTTTAGCAATTTTTTACAATTTTAAAACAATATCTTGCTTCACTGGAGGTTTTGTTTACAGCCACTTTTACTGACTTTAATTCACATGTTTCTAATTAGCGGAATGAAGTGGTCATTCCTCTCGGACCTCGCCTCTTTCTTCACTATCTGGGCTCACAATAAAAAGTACTGGCACCACTTCTAGTCCTTGATCGTGTAATTATGATGCCTTGTTACTGCAAGGGGAAGTCTGCAGTAAGAATTTGTTTCAAGTGGAAAACCCCTTTAATAGTCATAGGATCAGTACAGGTCTACACATGACTGAGGTTACCAGTCTACTTCTTTTAGAAATGGCTGAAATAATAATAATAATGCAGCTGCGGTTTCCATTTGCTCAGATACTTCAGAAACGGAGCTGTTAGCACCTGTCACAGTTCTATACAGTATGTGATTTTTAGCCTTCAAACAGATGGTAGTTTCCTTCACTTGAACCAAAAAACAGTCAGATAATATATTAGTACCAGCAATTATTCCATATGGCCACACAACAAGCCATAAGTATCAAACAGTCTGGAGAGAATTATGTGTTGTCACTGAATACCATAAAAGAAATCTGTAGTCCATTTTCCCTCAACACACTGCACCATCTGAGGTCCACTTTAAGTAAGAAATCTGGGCCAATGTAAAGGTGGGCTGTTGTTTTAGGCCAGGTAACTGTTAAATATTTCCTCATTTGTTTGCAATGGCAGAGAATTCAGCCTGGTAACTGATATTGGGGGTTATTTAGGAAAGGCAAATCCACTTTGCACTACAAGTGCACTGAAAGTGCACTTGGAAGTGCAGTCACTGTTGATCTGAGGGGTAGATCTGAAATGAGTGGAAGCTCTGCTGATTTTATCATCCAATCATGTGCAAGCTAAAATGCTGTTTTTTTATTTTCCTTGCATGCCCCCCCTCAGATCTACAGCAACTGCGCTTCCAAGTGCACTTTCAGTGCACTTGTAGTGCACAGTGGATTTGTCTTTTAGTAAATAACCCCCGTTGTCTCTTTGTTCTTGTCTGTGTTTCTGTATAATAGTATTTAGACTGATTGCACTACTTAAAAAGGAACCCATACTTGGGATCTGTGCCCAAAAAAAAGGCAAGCAGAGGGCAAAGGATTAGTCATCAATGCTCACAGTAGCAGTGGTGGCCTGTTCATACGGGGTGTAGGGGCTCTGCCCCCCTAATCCCTGTGCCCAGCCCCTAATCTACATGCAGAGCACCGGACCAACGGATTCCAATGGGGGTTTCTTCTTCTTTTTTTTTTTTTTAGAAGCACATGATTAGAGCCTCTAATTGGGCTAAAAAAAGAATTGGGCTTGATTGGCTCAATTGGCCAAGAGGAGAAGCGCTCATATTGGAGGAGAAGAGGAAGAAGGAGGAGAATCAAGGGAAGCCACCATAAAGCAAAGGAGGAGGAGACACCGCCCGCCCGGAGGAACTAGATGTGGTAAGTGCGGGGCTGGTGACCGACTGATGGAGGGTGGGTGCGGATGATCTGACCGACTGGGCGGGATTGCCATTGAATTGTTTTCGCACCCAAAAAATAAAAAAATATAGCACCAGCTGCCACTGGACAGTAGGGTCCGAACAACTGATCTTTTCCCCAGGACCAACTTACAATGCCTTGTCCCCTGCTGTTTCTGTGTGGGGGTGGCCATCTTGGCAGACACAAAGGATTTGCTTCCGTATGATAGACCCGCACTGTGACTGGTGATCTGATGACTGGTGGGGTAATAACCTGGAAGAGGCAGGAGAGGATGAGGAAGTACAGATCCACAGTATGGAATAAAGTGAAACTAGGTAAAATTAAAAAAAAAGGGTGACCCAGCAGGTTTTTTATTGCAAAAGAGACAAAGTGAGGCCGATTTACTAGAGGATTTAGGAATGTTCACACAATAAATTGTGTAAATATTCACTTCAATTAACCAATCGTGTGCAGATTAAATAAGTAAACAGGGATTTTCTTTTCACATGATTGAGCACCTGAAGTGAATGTTCACACAATTTATTGTGTGAACATTCTCAAATGCTTTAGTAAATCAGTTTTTTTTTTAGAAAGTAGACTTTATGGGTACACAATGATTCCACCATGCAACAATGTTAAAAGTTTTTTTACACAATTTCTGAAATGCAAAAGTAATTATAAAAGTGTTACATAGATCTATCAATTAAAATGCCTCCTGTCAATAACGATTTTCTACAGATATATGTACAGTAACTGCCTCATAGCAGCAGAGTCCTGCTGTATTTGAATGCAATGAGTATTACTAGATAATCTTTAGTTTTGTGTTAAAGAGATTGTAAACCCCACCCACCCCCGCAAAAAAAATATCTGCAAGACAGAGGCATCGCATACTAGCTCATTATGAAATACTTACCTTAGAACGAAGCCCCCGCAGCGGCACCCGCACACTACTGAGATGGCTGACATCTTCCCCGCTGTTTCTTCCGGGTTCACAGGCTCCGGCGCTGTGAGTGGAGATGACGTGACCGGTCACGGCACACGGCTATGAAGAAACGGCACAGGCGACCTTTCCTTCAAAGCGCATGGGCCTAAGACATAATTGGCGGGGTATACAGTAAATATCCCCTAAACGGTGCAAGTTAATGTGCATATAATGCTTATTATAGGCTTACCCATAGGTACAAACAAACCCGGGCAGTTTACTTCCTCTTTAAAGCGGAGTTCCACACAAAAATGGAACTTCCGCTTTTCGGAACCCTCCCCCCCTCCGGTGTCACATTTGGCACCTTTCAGGGGGGAGGGGGGTGCAGATACCTGTCTAAGACAGGTATTTGCACCCACTTCCGGCATAGACTCCCATGGGAGTCTATGCCTCTTCCTGTCCCTCCGCACTGTCTCCTGGGAAACACACAGCTCCCAGGAGATAGCGGGGACCAGTTACGATGCGCAGCGCGACTCACGCATGCGCAGTAGGGAACCGGGATATGAAGCCGCAACGCTTCCCTTCCTGATTCCCTCACCTAGGATGGCGGCGGCAGCTGCCAAGAACTGAGCGATTTCTCGGCGTCGCCTGGCGACATCGCTGGACCCTGGGACAGGTAAGTGGCCATTTATTAAAAGTCAGCAGCTGCAGTATTTGTAGCTGCTGGCTTTTAATATTTATTTTTTTTGGCGGTTTAGGTGGACCCCCGCTTTAACTAATTACTTGTGCAAATATTTATGGCCCTTGTTCTTTATACAAATTGCAGATTTCCTGATTTCTCAGTTTCTCCTAAAAAAGTGGGCTGCATGTGGATAGGGTCCCCCTGCACATGGGGGTACCTTTTGCGCGGAGTACGCTCATCAATGTCCGGGACCAGGCTGAGACTGTGGTCATGTGAAAGTCCAACATTAAGGCAGTTTCCTCGACATAGAGATGGGCCATTACACCGTGTGCAGTAAAAGTACAGCGCTCCACTGTAAAGAACCATCGTGTGTCATTACACAATGTAACTTGATGTACAGTATGTTGCATTAGGAGGGGCGCTGCTGAGCCTGCGCCCTCCCCACCAGTCCATCATACCTCTGTTACCTCACTTCCAGCAACAGAATGGGGTCCTGCCGTGCGCCTAGCACGGACCTTATGTGTGCCCATGTTCCCTCCTTCCTACCCATGTGACTAGGTCATGGATCTTCGTAACACGGGTTTGGTTCTGTTTGCTACTGTAAACCGATTGCAAAGCATTAACCCCCATTGTTACCAGAGGACCTGTCATCTTACCAGGTACCACGCCTCACTGTGCCCCTTGCAGCCTCACTGTGCCAACATAGCAGCCTCACTGTGCCCAACATTGCAGCCTCACTGTGCCCAACATTGCAGCCTCACTGTGCCCCCATTGCAGCCTCACCGTGCTCAACATTGCAGCCTCACCGTGCC
Source organism: Lithobates clamitans (assembly GCA_037952925.1). Taxonomy (NCBI): domain Eukaryota; kingdom Metazoa; phylum Chordata; class Amphibia; order Anura; family Ranidae; genus Lithobates; species Lithobates clamitans. The sequence goes on from JBBGZY010002967.1 coordinate 317,991, forward strand.
CAACATTGCAGCCTCACCGTGCCCAACATTGCAGCCTCACCGTGCCCAACATTGCAGCCTCACCATGCCCAAAATTGCAGGCTCACCGTGCCCCCATTGCAGCCTCACCGTCCCCAACATTGCAGCTTCACTGTGCCCAACATTGCAGCCTCACTGTGCCCCCATTGCAGCCTCACTGTGCCAGTATTGCAGCCTCACTGTGCCAACATTGCAGCCTCACCGTGCCCAACATTGCAGCCTCACTGTGCCTTTGCAGCCTCACTGTGCCCCCATTGCTGCCTCACTGTGCCAACATTGCAGCCTCACTGTGCCCCTATTGCAGCCTCGCCAGGGCAGAGGAAGAGAGTGGGTGGCTGGATCATGACTGGAGGAAGAGGAGAGCCACGGGATCACAGAGCGCGAATAGCATGCTGTTACAGCTTACATGAAATTGCCTCCGCTCTGCTCGCCGTCACACACAGCCTCGCCTCCTCCTGACCTGCGCCTGTGATAGACAGAACACATCCCAGCATTGGACCAGCATCCTGTCTATCACAGGCACAGAGATAGGAGGAGGCGGGGCAGTGTGTGACGGCGAGCAGAGGCAATTTCAATGTAAGCTGTAACAGCTATACCGCCCTGTGACCCTGTGGCTCTCCTCTTCCTCCATGCTCTCTTCCACCATGGCAAGCACTGGAAGAATGGCTCCCGATCAACCCGACCCGCCGGCGGTGCTCGCCCCCCCACTCCCAGGCAGCCCAGCTACTCGCCAGCCCTCATTTTCCACTTGCAAAATGCGAGTAGGCGAGTGAAAAATCTGAGGGCTGCTTTTTGTATCCATCTCCTGACTTGTGCCTGTCCACAACTTTATCCCGGAGATCGTTTGACAGTGCCTTGCCACCCATAGTTGATTGTTTGCTTCAGTTGCACTACCAGGGACTGAAATACTCCAGGAAAGTTCTTTTCATGCTGAGCTAATAAACACTGATCACAGATGAAATGGAGAATGTGATTAGCTACACCTGATTGAGTTTATAAGTCATTTTTAGAAAGGGGTGATCCTTTTTCCAACTCAGTGATTCTGTTTTTGTTTTTTTTCTGAAATGTTGGTGTTCTATCTTTCACTTGGATGTTATAAGTTGCACTGTTATGAGTAAATACAGCTGGCAAAAACAGAAACTGTGTCTGTCTTCTTTTCAGGCTGCAAAGCAACAAAATGTGATTCTTTTTCTTTTATACACGCTGCATCATAATATAGTGTATAGTCGTCAGTTTGGGTTATATCATTAATTTACAGCAAATACATTTGATTAAAAAGATCCCTTCTCTTGCCCATGCAAGGGTAACTTGGCCCTATCTTCTCCCCAGCTGTACATACCTTTCCTCAGGCTCACGCTCCTCCTTTCGGGAAATAAAGCCCTTTGTAAGCTCCAAATTGACCTGTACTTGCCCAGTGTCATGTGACAGCACTCAGGCAATAAAAATGCATCCAACGTTGTCAAATGATGGAGGGGAAGTGAATCACATACATACCCATACATGGAAGGTATTTAACTTTGCTGCCAGCAGCTAACAGGAACAGCACAGGAGCAATGGAGGTGAGTACATGCTCAGAGAGAACAGGGGAGGGAGAGAGAGAGAGGGGGGAGAGAAGTTATAGAAATGAGAGGGGGAGAGAAAGGGGAGGGGGGGAGAGAGGGAGAGAGAGGGGAGAGGGGGGAGAGAGGGGAGGAGGAGAGAGGGGAGAGGGGGAGAGAGAGGGGGAGAGGGGGGAGAGAAGTTATAGAAATGAGAGGGGGAGAGAAAGGGATTGGGTGAGAGAGAGGGGAGGTGGGGAGAGGGGGGAGAGAGAGGGGAGGGGGGAGAGAGAGGGAGGGGGGAGAGAGGGGAGGGGGGAGAGAGGGGGGAAGAGGAGAGGGGGGAGAGAGAGGGGAGGGGTGAGAGAAGTTATAGAAATGAGAGGGGGAGAGAAAGGGGAGGGCGGGAGAGAGGGGAAGAGGAGTGAGGGGAGAGGGGAGAGAGAGGGAAGGGGGGAGAGAGGAAAGGGGGGAGAGAGAGAGGGGGAGAGAAGTTATAGAAATGAGAGGGGGAGAGAAAGGGGTGGGGGGAGAGAGGGGTGGGGGGGAGAGGGGAGGGGGGAGAGAGGGGAAAGGGGGAAGAGAGAGGGGAGGGGAAGAGAGAGGGGAGGGGAAGAGAGAGGGGAGGGGAAGAGAGAGGGGAGGGGGAGAGAGAGAGGGGAGGGGGAGAGAGAGAGGGGGGAGAGAAAGGGGAGGGAGGGGAAAGGGGGGAGAGAGGGGAGAGGAAGGGGGGGAGAGAGAGAGGGGGGGAGAGAGGGGAAAGGGGGGAGAGAGAGGGGAGGGGGGGACAGAGGGGAAAGGGGGGAGAGAGAGGGGAAAGGGTGGAGAGAGAGGGGAAAGGGTGGAGAGAGAGGGGAAAGGGTGGAGAGAGAGGGGAAAGGGTGGAGAGAGAGGGGAGGGGGGAGAGAGAGGGGAGGGCGAGAGAGAGAGGGGGGAGAGAGAGGGGAGGGAGGGGAAAGGGGGAGGAGAGAGGGGAGGGCGGAGAGAGAGGGGAGAGGGGGGGAGAGGGAGGGGGGAGAGAGAGAGGGGGAGAGAGAGAGGGGGAGAGAGAGAGGGGGGGAAAGGGGGGGAGAGAGGGGAGGGGGGGAGAGAGAGGGGAGGGGGAGAGAGAGAGGGGGGAGAGAGAGGGGGGAGAGAGAGGGGAGGGAGGTAGGGAAGTGGGGGATGGTGGGGGAGAGGAGGAGAAAGTTGGGGAGTATGATCTCCTTGCACCCAGCCAGTAAATAACAAGTGAGTCTCAGCACATAGGGATGGTTATGGGGCACTTCCAGGATTGTCGCCCCAGTGGTAGCTCCTTCCATGGGACTCTGCAGCTCTACTACGAATTCTAGTGGAATCTGATTCATTGGGATCTGGAAGGAATCCAGCCCATTTTGCACACAGGGATTGCATACAGGTGGAGAAGAGAGTACACCGCTGATCTGCAAATACAGTGCCTTGAAAAAGTATTCAGACCCCTTGAAGTTTTCCACATTTTGTCATGTTACAACCAAAAACCTAAATGTATTTTATTGGGATTTTATGTGATAGACCAACACAAAGTGGCACATAATTGTGAAGTGGAAGGAAAATGATAAATGGTTTTCAACATTTTTTACAAATAAATATGAGAAAAGTGTGGCGTGCATTTGTATTCAGCCCCCTTTACTCTAATACCCCTAACTAAAATCTAGTGGAACCAATTGCCTTCAGAAGTCATCTAATTAGTAAATAGAGTCCACCTGTGTGTAATTTAATCTCAGTATAAATACAGCTGTTCTGTGAAGCCCTCAGAGGGCTTCATGAAGGCCAAGAGACACACCAGACAGGTCAGAGATAAAGTTGCGGAGAAGTTTAAAGCAGGGTTAGGTTATAAAAAATATCCCAAACTTTGAACATCTCAAGGAGCTCTGTTCAATCCATCCATTCATTTTCCATGGAAAGAGTATGGCACAACTGCAACCCTACCAAGACATGGCCGTCCACCTAAACTGACAAGCTGGGCAAGGGAGAGCATTCATCAGAGAAGCAGCAAAGAGGCCCATGGTAACTCTGGAGGAGCACAGTAAAAATCTCTCCTGCGCTCAGGTGTCCATGAACCGAACGTGTGGTGCGACCGCCTAAAAAGGTAATGCCTAATGTCTTGCAGCCCTCCTTTGAACAATGGGTATTCAAGCTAGAAAAAAAAACAGAAAAGAAGGAGGCGCACCAACCTAGTGCATTACCACTGATAAACTTTAATGCAGCATAAAAACAGCAAAAATTATACTCACAAACGAGCTTGCAAAACCAGCTTTGAAAAGGGCGCAACAGCGCTGTTTCTGTAAATCGACACACCAGGACCTATTGCCAAGAGGGTCAAACCGGTGCAAATGGCTAACGCGTTTCGGGGGAGCACCCCTTTCTTCAGAGCCTGAGCGGGCAATGGTTCTTTTCTGTTTTTAACTCTGGAGGAGCTGCAGAGATCCACAGCTCAGGTGGGAGAATCTGTCCACAGGACAACTATTATGCCGCGTACACACGGATGGAATTTCCGACAACAAACGTTCGAAGGGAGCTTGTTATCGGAAATTCCAACCGTGTGTAGGCTCCATCGGACATTTTTTGTCGGAATTTCTGACAAACAAAATTTGAGAGCTGGTTCTCAAATTTTCCGACAACAAAATCTGTTGTCGTAAATTCCGATCGTGTGTACACAATTCCGACGCACAAAATTCCAAGCATTCTCGGAATCAAGTAGAAGAGCTGCACTGGCTATTGAACTTCATTTTTCTCGGCTCACTGTGTCCTTGACGTTCGGCATTTCTGACAACATTTGTGGGACTGTGTGTATGCAAGACGAGTTTGAGCCAACATCCTTCGGAAATAAATCCAGGATTTTGTTGTCGGAATGTCCGATCGTCTGTACGCGGCATTAGTTGTGGACTCTACAAATCTCCACAAACCTTTATCGAAGAGTGGCAAGAAGAAAGCCATTGTTGAAAGAAAGCCATAAGAAGTCCTGTTTGCAGTTAGCGAGAAGCCATGTGGAGGACACAGCAAACATGTGGAAGAAGGTGCTCTGGTCAGATGGGCCAAAATTTAACTTTTTGGCCTAGAAGCAAAACGCTATGTGTGGCAGAAAACTAACACTGCACTTCACCTTGAACACACCATCCCCACCGTGAAACATGGTGGTGGCAGCATCATGTTGTGGGGATTCTTTTCTTCAGCAGGGACACGGAAGCTGGTCAGAGTTGATGGGAAGATGGATGTTAGAGTCTGCAAAAGACTTGAGACTGGGGCGGAGTTTCACCTTCCAGCAGGACAATGACCCTAAACATACAGCCAGAGCTACAATGTAATGGTTTAGATCAAAGCATATTCATGTGTTAGAATGGCCCAGTCAAAGTCCAGACCTAAATCAATTGAGAATCTGTGGCAAGACTTGAAAATTGCTGTTCACAGACGCTCCCCATCCAATCTGACAGAGCTTGAGCTATTTTACAAAGAGAAATGGGCAAAATTGTCACTCTCTAGATGTGCAAAGCTGGTAGAGACATCCCCAAAAAGACTTGCAGCTGTAATTGCAGTGAAAGGTGGTTCTACAAAGTATTGACTCGGGGGGGGGCTGAATACAAATGTACCCCCCACACTTTTCACATATTTATTTGTAAAAAAAAATTGAAAACCATTTATCATTTTCTACGTCACAATTATGGGCCACTTTGTGTTGGTCTATCACATAAAATCCCAATAAAATACATTTACGTTTTTGGTTGTAACATGACAAAATGTGGAAAATGTCAAGGGGTATGAATACTTTTTCAAGGCACTGTATCAAACTGGGCTGTAGTAAGAGCCAGTTTACACCAGAACTTGCTGCAGGAAACCTGCATTTCTTGCACCACGTTCAAAACGCTCTGCACTTGCGATCTTCAGTGGGAGTCAATGTTGACTTAACAACACCCCAAATGCCAACGCAAAGCGTTTGCCTGCACTAGATCGCATGGTAAAGTAGTACCATGTGATCCAGTTGCTGTTGCTGTAAATGCACTACATTTGGCGCGGTCCCGCATGTTTTTAGCCCATTCAAATGTATGGGCTGTTATTAGCATTTTTCTTTCTGCTCTTAGAAGCTAGTGTTATCCTATGTGTCCATGCACACTACTTGAGGCTATTATGCCACGTACACACGGTGGGACTTTTCAGCTACAAAAGTCCGACAGCCCGTCCGACAGACTTTCGACTGACTTTTGGCGGACTTTTGGCGGACTTTCAACAGACTTTTTAACGACCGGACTTGCCTACATACGATCACACAAAAGTTCGACGGATTCGTACGTGATGACGTACACTGGACCAAAATAAGGAAGTTGATAGCCAGTAGCCAATAGCTGCCCTAGCGTGGGTTTTTGTCCGTTGGACTAGCATACAGACGAGCGGATTTCTGGGTCCGGGGGAGTTACGACGTAAACATTTGAAGCATGTTTCAAATCTAAAGTCCGTCAGATTTGCGGCTAGAAAAGTCTGGGGAAAGTCCGGGGAAGCCCACACACGATCCGATTGTCCGCCGGACTTGGTCCGTCGGCGTCCGTCGGACTTTTGTAGCCGAAAAGTCCGATCGTGTGTACGCGGCATTAGCATTTTTTGAGCTTCAGCCTCTAGGAGCAGAAAAAAAATGTTTCTGTAGAGTCTCTTGGAGGGTTTTTCCAGCAGAAAAATATGCTGAATGCTCCTAACTGCTTCTAAATGCTACTAGCAGCTTTTTTTTAACCAATTAAGGACCGAGCCTCTTTCTGAGATTTGGAATTATGTTAAAAACATTTTTTTTTGCTAGAAAATTACTTAGAACCCCCAAACATTATATATTTTTTCTAACACCCTATAGAATAAAATGGCGGTCGTTGCAATACTTTATGTCCCACCGTATTTGCACAGCGTTCTTACAAGCGCACTTTTTTTGGCAAAAATACTCTTTTTTTATTAAAAATAAGACAACAGTAAAGTTAGTCCAATTTTTGTTAATATTGTGAAAGATGATACGCCGAGTAAATTGATACCCAACATGTCACATTCCAAAATTGCTCGTGGAATGGAGACAAACTTTTACCCTTAAAAATCTCCATAGGCGACGTTTAAAAAATTCTACAGGTTGCATATTTTGAGTTACCGAGGAGGTCTAGGGCTAGAATTATTGCTCTCGCTCTACCGATCGCGGCGATAACTCACATGTGTGGTTTTAACACCGTTTTGATATGCGGGCTCTACTCACGTATGCGTTCACTTCTGCATGCGAGCTCTGCGGGACGGGGTGCGTAGTTTTTTTCTTATTTATTTTACCTTTTATTTTTTATTTTTACACTGTTCTTTTTATAAAAAAAAAATTGTGTCACTTTTATTACTATTACAAGGAATGTAAACATCCCATGTAATAGTAAAAAAAACATGACAGGACCTCTTAAATATGAGATCTGGGGGTCAAAAAGACCTCACATCTCATATTTACACTAAAATGCAATAAGAAAAAAATAATAATAATAATTAAATGTCATTTGAAAAGAAAAAAAAAAAAAAGTCCCTTTAAGAGCTATGGGCGGAACCTGTCTCCATACCCTGCAATGGTATGGAGACGGGTGGCGTCCATCTTCCCCTCACTCGTCTTCATGCCACACATGAAAGAGGATCGGATCGCCTTCGCCGCTACCGACGGCTCCGCTAACCCTCTCCCGCCACCGATAAAAGTGATCCCACCACAGAGACAACTTTTATCTGAAAGCGGACCACCCGCTGAAAAAGAGGAGACCGGGGTTATGGTAGCTAGCTGCTGCCATAACAACGATATTCCTCTTAAAAGTACCAACGTATAACGACGGCGGGCGGTCCGTAAGTGGTTAAACTTTTTTTTTCATGTACTGCAAAAACACCAATAAAATGCTACTGCTCCTAAAAAGCTACTAAAATGCTACTAGAAGCTGGCACAAAAATGCTATTATCAGCATTTTTCATCCAGCGTTTTTCTTGCATTTTCTTTTTTTGTTTAGCTTATAATCTGCATGGAGCCTAAAGGAACTCTCAACTAAAATTATTTTGAGCAATTCACCAACCAATGTTTAGACACTGAACGTTTGCAGTGCATACTGAAAATTATATTTAATTTACCATGGATAACACAATACTCAAACAGCCAAACAAAGTACTAAAAAAAGTACTGTCTTGCTTCTTAACCACTTGCTTACTGGGCACTTAACCCCCCTCCTGCCCAAACCAATTTTCAGCTTTCAGCGCTGTCACACTTTTTTTTTTTTTTTAAATTCCTTTATTTTATTATAAAGCAGGCATAGATACATAGTATAGTGTATAGCAGGACATACATTTCCATACAGTGACACCTTTTGGATCAGGTAGATTGAGACTGTAGACCAAGATCTAGTTGTCCTCCAAACAAATGGGGTAATACATGTGTGTACCAGCCAACTATACATCATTCCTAAACATAGTAAAGCAAGGTAGCCTACATATGGGCCTCCTTGCATAAGTCTTGAACAAATCTTAAACAGTATTGAGATATGAAACAATATTTAAATCATTTTAAGACAAATGTGTCTAATACCATGCGAGTATGTATTTCCTGCTCACCGTGAATAGCATATTCTCATTAATTCGTTAACGCCGTCACCACGGCTACCTGGTGAGCTTATCAGTACAAAAGAACAGAAAAGGGAGGATAGAGAAAAGAGTAAAGAGGGAGGCGGGGAGGGGGGAAGACAAATAGGCCTTAGGGAGACGGGGGGGAGAGATATAAAAAAAAAAAAAAAAAAAAAAAAAAAAAAAAAAAAAAAAAGGGGGATGGAAAGGAATGGCTGCGACACCGCCCCCCCGTCATACCCACTTGCCGAACCCCAATGGGGTAAGTACAGGCGCCTGTTTTATTACAGTCTGCGGGGTTGCCATCTCAGGTAGGCTGGGTTTGTGCTTGTGCCAACTCCTGTAGATATGTGTTAGTACCCACAAAATATCTCCAGGGTCTCCACTTGTCAATAAATTGCTCCTCCTTGTTTTGTAGAGTTGCAGTCAGTTCCTCCATACGTAGGATACAGTTCACTTTCGAATACCACAGGACCCTGGTAGGTGGAAGGGGATCTCTCCATAACGCGGGGATACAGGCTCTCGCAGCGTTCAGGAGTTGCATTGTCAAGGTTTTCTTGTATTTGCGAGTAGGTCTGGTGGTTAGGTGTAGTAGGCATGCGGCTGGGTTATCTTTTAGTTCGACCGAGGTCAAACTTTGAATAGTCGAAGTCACCTCCTCCCAAAAGGGTCTCAGGATCGGACACGACCAAAAAACATGTAGCATATTTCCCACCTCTGTGCCACACCTCCAACACCTATCCGACAGCGAAGGATTCATTTTGTGTAACATATATGGGACTCTATACCACCTGGTCAGGATTTTGTATCCCGATTCTTGATAATGGCTCGCGATCGAGGACTTGTGTGCCAAAGCCAAGACGCGCTGTCACACTTTGAATGAAAATTGCGCGGTCATACAACACTGTACCCAGATGACATTTTTATCATTTTTTTCACACAAATGGAGCTTTCTTTTAGTGGTATTTAACCACTAGGCATCCGCGCTACGGCCGAATGACGGCCACAACACGGACCTGCATTCCCGGGAGGCCGTCATATGACGGCCTCCCCTGTGCACGCGTGCCCTGTAGGGCGCGCGCCGGGCGCGGTGTGATCACCGAGTCACTGAGTCACTCGGCTGATCTCCAATCCGTGTAAGGGGCCGGTCTCGGCCCCTTACCATGTGATCAGCTGTCAGCCAATGACAGCTGATCACATGATGTAAACAAAACATCGGTAATCGTTTTTTTTTTTTACTCACGCTGACAGCGCGAGTAGAAAAAAAAGCCGATCACCGGCTCAGATGTAAGGGACATCGGTCCCTTAGTGGAAGAGGCACATCTGCCTCATCAGTGCCCAATAAAAGTGCCACCTAACACTGCCCACAGTGCCACCTAACACTGCCCACAGTGCCACCTATCAATGCCCACAAGTACCACCTATCAATGCCCACCTGTAGTGCCAATCAGTGCAACCTGCCAGTGCTGCCCATCACTGCTACCCATCAGTGCCCATCACTGCCGCCTATCAGTGCCCATCACTGCCGCCTCATCAGCGTACATCAATGAAGGGGAAAAATTACCTGTTTTAAATTTTTTATAACAAATAATAAAAAAAATTTTTTTTTTTTTTTAAATTCAGTTTTTTACATTTTTTTAACAAAAAGTAAAAACCGCAGAGGTGATCAAATGCCACCAAAAGAAAGCTCTATTTGTGCTGAAAAAATGATAACAATTTCATTTGGGTACAGTGTTGTATGACCGCGCAATTGTCATTCAAAGTGCGTCAGCGCTGAAAGCTGAAAATTGGTCTGGATAGGAGGGGGGTTTAAGTGCCCTGTAAGCAAGTGGTTAATAAACAAACAAAAAAAGACAGAAATTTTTGAGAAAAAAAAAACATGTTTCATAGTTTGTTTCAAATTTTGCAAACAGGTAATTTTTCTCCTTCATTGATATTCACAGATGAGGCTGCACTAATGGGCACTGATGGCCTGCACTGATGGGCGCGGATAAGGCGAGACTGATAGGCACTGATAAGACGGCACTGATGGGCCCTGATGGGTGGCACTGATGAGTGTCACTGATAGCTGGCACTGATAGATGTCACTGACGGGCACTGATAGGCACTGGTAGGTGGTACTGATGGGCATTGGTAGGTGGCACTGATAGGCAGCACTGGTGAAGAGGCACTGATTGGTGATATTTATAGGTGGCCCTGTGGGCACTGATAGGTGACACTGTGGGCACTGATGGGTGGTACTGATGGGCACTGGTAGGTGGCACTGATAGGCAGCACTGGTGATGAGGCACTGATTGTTGACATTTATAGGTGGCCCTGTGGGCACTGATAGGTGACACTGTTGGAACTGATGGGTGGTACTGTGGGCACTGGTAGGTGGCGCTGGTGGACACTGGCAGGTGGCACAGATGACTCTGTAGAGGCTCTCCACGATCGGGACTGATGTCCCTTTCACAGCCGCTGGTGATCGGCTTTTTTTTTCTCTGTGAGGAGAAAAAAATAGCCGATTACCGGCTCTGTTTACATCACATGATCAGCTGTCATTGGCTGACAGCTGATCACGCGGTAAGGGATCGGGATCGACCTCTTACTCCGATCTGTGATCAGCCGAGTCTCATAGACTCGACGATCACAGAGCGCGCCGTGTGCTCCCTGCAGGGGGCGCGCAGGCCGCTCGAGCATGGGAGGATGTCTATTGACGCTCTCCCGGCAAAGTAGGTCTGCACTGTAGCCGTCATTCGGCTATAGCGCGGACGGGAAGAGGTAAAAATGCTACTTACCTGGTTGTCTCTGCATGGCAGCCTCCATGTGATTTATCCCAACTACATGCTTCTTTTAAAATGAATTATTCCATCCCCCAAAGCATGTAAAGATAGCAGTACACCCATTATTTTCTACATCAGATTATTCTAGCACATTTCTTCTTTCCCCAAAGTATCACCTCTATTCCTATCCACCGACCCCTCCGACTGCTGCTGAGGTCTGCAGGCAGCAGTGGCACATAACTGGCATAGGAAGGGCAGAACTGACGTTTGTCAAGGCAAAAAAAAAAAAAACATTCTGTAAATATCTGGAATACCGTACATGTGCAATCCTCATGTGTTTTCCCTTAAAACATGCTGCAAGTACAGAAAAATAACTGTTGATGTGCCAAAAATATAGTATGCTCCCACTTTCCTCTTTGACATGACAACACAGCTCTGAATTTATAAGTGAAACTAAAACGATGGCTGCACACCAGAGAAAGAGTCCAAAAAAAATACCAAGTTTATTGAAGTACAATCCACATCAAAACACAGTGACAGGAGCTGGGAGCACATGTTAAGGGTTTGTGTGTTAACTGTGGTAAATGTGTGGTCAGCAGTTGCTCCCAACCAGGGCTGCTGCAAGGATTTTTGACACCCTAGGTGAAACCTCATTTTGCCGCCTCCCCCCTTGGCTCCACCTCTGACTCTACCCCCTTTGCCCTGCCCATATATACCCCACCTTTTTAATGAAGCGCCCAATAAATGCTGCCTCACCAGCGCCCATCAATGCAGCCTCACCAGCGCCCATCAAATGCAGCCTCACCAGCGCTCATCAAATGCAGCGTCACCAGCGCTCATCAAATGCAGCGTCACCAGCGCCCATCAAATGCAGCCTCACCAGCGCTCATCAAATGCAGCCTCACCAACGCTCATCAAATGCAGCCTCACCAGCGCCCATCAATGCAGCCTGCCAGCGCCCATCAATGAATGTTTGCTTGCTTCCATTCATTCGGGAGTCAGGACACAGACACGGTCCTCCGCCGCCGCTGCTGCGCCTCTGACACTATGTGAGAACAGAGCGGCAGCTGCCTGCTGATGCTGAGACTTAGTTGCTTGCTGCAGAGAGAAGAGAGTAGGAACACAAGTGTTTAGGCACCCTAGGCAGCAATGCGCCCTAGGTGGCTGCCTAGTTTGCCTAGTGGTAACATGGCCCTGCTCCCAACTCCTGTCACTGTGTTTTGATGTGGATTGTACTTCAGTAAACTTAGTATTTTTTGGACTTTCCTTTGGGAGTGCAGCCATCCTATCAGTTTCACAGTACTCTTGGTGGCGAGCAGGGCTTGCAGCTGGTTTTGGGACTGTCATATTGGGAATCTTCCTTGAGCAGTGCAGCTTTTTTAGTTGGTTTCATAGGCTTGCGCAGGGAGTGTGCCGGGTGTGCCTGGGCACACCCTAATCACAATGTGCAGTGCTGATTCCCCCTACTGCCTTGGCTTCCCCAGTGTTAACCCCCACCTTGCAGTGCTGCTGGCTTCCCTCCTCCCCCCCCCCCAGGCTGCTGCAGGGAATGTTTCAGGATGGAGAGTGGGGGAAGGGGCTAGTAAAAATGTCATTTACCAGCGCCTTCCTTTTCTAAATGTACACAGTGAACACACTCACTCACGGTGTTCATGCATAACTGAAGCATAGAAAACTGAGTTTACTATGCTTCAGTTTGTGAACGAACAGAAAGCCACTGAGTCCAGAGCACTTCATAATCATTTACTGTCCAGTGTAGCTGAGGCTGGAGAGAAAGGTATGTGTGTCTGAGCTTTGGGATGCACACTCTAATGCAATAGGCTGCGCACACCTATGGTTGGTCTGAATTTATAAGCATGTGGTGTCAGCCCTGCCCACATCCTGATGCATTAAAAAAAAAACACAGTCCTTTCCTTATCAACTTCCCTCCTCATCATCATATACCCTCCTTGTGCACAGTAATGTCACGTACACACGACCAGACTTTACGGCAGACTTTGTCCGGCTGACTTTTCGACAGACTTTACGACGGACTTGCCTACACACGATCAACCAAAGTCCGACAGATTCGTACGTGATGACGTACGACCGGACTAAAACAAGGAAGTTCATAGCCAGTAGCCAATAGCTGCCCTAGCGTCGGTTTTCGTCCGTCGGACTAGCATACAGACGAGCGGACTTTTCGAAAGGACTCGAGTCCGTTGAAAAGATTTGAAACATGTTTCATTTCTAGGTCCGTCAAACTTTTGGGAAAAAAAGTCAGCTGGAGCCCACACACGATCGAATCATCCGACGGACTCCGGTCCGCAGGACCGAGTACGCCGTAAAGTCCGGTCGTGAGTACGCGGCATTAGAGAGCACAGAAAATTATTAGCTCTCAAGATTTCAGGGCTAAATCAATGGGTATTTTTTGCACTTATCAAACAGCTATCACAAATTGTTTTCATGGCTAGATAGTCAGGTTGAAAAAAGACACAAGTCCATCTAGTTCAACCAAAAAAAAACAACCATACAATCCCATATACACAATCCTATACCCACAGACCCCATAAGATGCATTAAGGTGAAAAAACACGAGGGTTTACAACCCCTTTAAGATTCATGTAACAATACACATGCCTCTTGTATTTAAACTATTTAAATAGTCATGCTAATCAATGCAATAAACTATGTGTGAACAAGCACAGTAGTACCTTGGATTACAAGCATAATTAGTTCCAGAAGAATGCTTGTAATCCAAATCACTCGTATATCAAAGCAAGTTTCCCCATAGGAATCAATTGAAGCTCAGATAATGAGTTCCACAGTCACTGCTGTTGTATGCAGTACTGTATGTGGCCAGAGGTGTGGGGGGGCGCCGGAGACACTCGGAGCGTCTGTGAGTGTCACCGGCGCCCCAACACCTCAGGCCACATGAGGTACTGCACACCCCAGAGGTTTAAATCCTGCTTGTCTTGAGAGACAACGCTCGCAAATCGAGTCAGAATGTTTTTTAAAAAATAGCTCGTATTGCGAAGCGCTCATAGACTGCGTTACTCGCAATCAGAGGTTTCACTGTATTACGTATTGTGACGAATTATATACAATCACTTGTGTATTTTTTCAACCTCACCTACTATGTAACTATGTAACATAAACATAATATAAGTGATATGTAAAGAGTGATAAAGAAAAATTGTGAAAAAAAAAAAATTTGTGTAAATATAAATGAAACTGTCCACGTGGATATAAACACTGAAGTGTTCCTCAAATGACAGTTCATAAAGTATTCCACCACCAGGCAACTGAGTGAAGAATCCTTCTGTGGCACCCACCACATTAATAATACGGGTGCTTACCGAATATTGTGGACCCTCTATCGCTAGAGAATTCAAAAAAGCTTGATAGTAACCCTTTATGGGGAGGTATAGATGAAGGGGTCCTCCTGCAGTTCCAGGTTCCCACTAGAGGTGGGGGAGTCTTCCTATATTCCCAAACTCCTGCTAATCGTCTCCAGGATAACCGTGACAACAACCGTGGGGATTGATACAAAGGAGAAAAGACTCCAATAGTGTGATACCGTATGAGCTACTTTATTAAAATAATATAAGAAATGCACTTACATTCCGCAAGTAAAAGGACAGCCTTGGTTAAAAATATTAGTTTGCCTGCCAACAAGTAAAATACCAGTAACTTCCGGGGTCTTGGAGGATTCAATAACATCGGCGTGTGGCTCCGCCCGACATGTTTTGTCACATATGACATCTTTCGGGGCACACAGAAGGATTCTTCACTCGATTGTCTGGTGGTGTAATACTTTATGAAATGTCATTTGAGGAACACTTCAGTGTTTATATCCACGTCGACTGCTTAATTTATATTTACACTCATTTTTTTTCACAATTTTTCTCTATCACTTTTTACATATCACTTATATTATGTTTATGTGACTGTATATAATTTGCCACTGTACGTAATTTTTGTTCACGCATTGTTTATTGGATTGATTAGCGCGACTATTTGAATATTTTGATTTGCACTATGTTGATATCACATGGCTAGTCGCTGCTGTTATTCACCCTTTACAGACTTTAGCGCGGTTTCTGAATTGGATTGTATTTGCTCTTGTATTTAGACAATGTTTGTTTATCACAGAGTTCAGCACTAAAAAAGTGGAAGTAAAGGGGAAATGCATCACACTGAGAGCAGGCAAGCTATTAATCGCAGAATAGACTAGCTCTGTCTCTTCTGCAATAGAATAAACCTACCTCCCTCTTCGTAATCTTATTTATTTTCTCGGCACGGTGCCTGTGTGCTGGGATGAATAATGTAATCCTGCCCTAGCCAACCAAGTGGGTCAAAATCCCAGTACCCGGAAGAAGCCGGACACCAGATCTTTGGAGCACAGGTATTTTCGGATTTAGTTCTGCTTTAAGCCATTGACAAGGCAGCAGCTGTAAGACTTTCGGTGACCCCAACACTCAAACTGTCAGATTCAAGCAAAATAATTATAACCACAGAAATAGCCAAATATGCACCTTTCCTCTAAGCAACACCACTAAACATTACTTAAAGAGAAACTGCAGTCTGTTCACATAATTTGTAATAAAAACATCTTTGCCATTCTGAAGCTTCCCTCCAACCACTTTGCATATTATTTTATATATACTGTGATTCTGTACTTGCCAAATATGCTGCAGAAATCTCCCTCCACTGAGTCTGGCTGCAGCCATTTTAACTGTGGGCAGCTGAAGCTGCTGCCTGTTCACTTCCTGGATTTACACAGACACACAGAGGCACACCTCCAGCTCTGCAGCCCTGCAGCTCTCATTGGCCCTCTTATGACTCATCCCCCCTCCCTTCCTGGCAAACTCTATGAAAAGTGAGAGAGAGAGAGAGAGAGAGAGGTGTCCGTTTATGAAGCAGTGAAATCTATTCACTGCTCCATTCTCCGGCATTCACAGTGGAGATCTTTCTCCTCTGTGTGCCTGTTTATGAAGCTTTGTAGATCACTTCACCTTCTGAGGAGTGAAGTGATCTACAAATGCTTCCAACAGTGGAGAACGGCCCCTGATACTGGAATCTCGTGAGACTTTACGAGATTACAGCACCAGAAATTCACCGAAATACAAAGATGTCAGTTTATTAAGCAGTGATAAATTATCACCGCTCAGTACACAGACAGACGGCGTGGATTAATGTTAACCACTTTAAGACCAGCCTCGTTTTGGACTTTAGGTGTTTACATGTTTAAAACAGGTTTTTCTGCAAGAAAATTACTTAGAACCCCCAAACATTATATATGGTTTTTCTTCTAACACCCTAGAGAATACAATGGGAAAAAATTCACTTTTTTGAATAAAAAAATAAAACAACAGTAAAGTTATGCCAATTTTTTTTATATTGTGAAATATAATGTTACGCCGAGTAAATTGATACCCAACATGTCATGCTTGAAAATTGCGCCCGCTCGTGGAATGGCGTCAAACTTTTACCCTCAAAAATCTCCATAGGCGACGTTTAAAAAATTCTACAGGTTGCATATTTTGCGCTACAGAGGAGGTCTAGGGCTAGAATTATTGCTCTCGCTCTACCGGCGATACCTCACATGTGTGGTTTGACCACCGTTTTCATATGCGGGCGCTACTCGCGTATGCGTTCGCTTCTGCGCGCGAGCTCGTCGGGACAGGGGGGTTTTAAAAAATTTTTTTATTATTTTTATTATTCATTTTACAATATTTTATTTATTTTTACACTTTAAAAAAAAAAAAAAAAAATTGTGTCACTTTTATTTCTATTACAAGGAATGTAAACATCCCTTGTAATAGAAAAAAGCATGACAGGACCTCTTAAATATGAGATCTGGGGTCAAAAAGACCTCAGATCTCATATTTACACTAAAATGAAATTAAAAAAAAAAAAAAAAAAAAAGTCATTTGTAAAAATGACATTTGAAAAAATATGCCTTTAAGAGGCGTGGACGGAAGTGACGTTTTGAAGTCGCTTCCGCCCAGCAGTGTCATGGAGACGAGTGAGCGCCATCTTGGGCTCACTTGTCTTCAGACACACCACGGCACAGGACGCGAGGGCACCGGATCGCGGCGGGAGGGGGGGGCCCCTCTCCCGCCACCGATAAAAGTGATCTCGCGGCGAATCCGCTGCAGGGACCACTTTTATCTGAAAGCCGGCCGCCGCACGAAAACGGGGATACCGGGGTTATGGCAGCTGCTGCTGCCATAACAACGATATCCCCGTTCAAACTTAGGACGTACATCGTCGTGCGGCGGTCGGGAAGTGGTTAATAAAATAATGATATAATAAATATGTAATACCCCTACATTATATACATATGTATACACACACACACACACATTATATATACATGTATATACACACACATTATATATATATATATATATATATATATATATATATATATATATATATATAGATATATAAATATATATACATTATATGTATATATGTATAAATATGTATACACATAAATATGACAGGGGACATGCTTACAGTGTTGGGGGGTCTGAACGAGGCATAAGGAAGTTAAAAATCTTCCTCCTCCCCCCTCAGATCCCCCCAGATTTCCTCTTCACTCCCCGATTCACCACCTCTGAGCTGGTGAATCAGGGAGTGTGAATTATGACACAGATCGCCAGTGAAGCGCTGAGATCACCGCTTCATAAACTGGCCGTTACTGTGTCATTCATGGGGATTCTCTGTGTGTAGAGATAATCGGCGGGAGAACAAGTTCAAACATGTTCTCCCCCGATTATCACTGTTTCATAAACTGTTTATGGACTGTGATCAGCGGCGATCCTCGGGATCACCGCTGATCACTGCTTCATAAACGGATACCAGAGAGAGAGCTGTGCATGATGTCATAAGCCTGGATTTACACAGACACACAGGAGGCACACCTCAAGCTCTGCAGCTCTCATTGGCCCTTTTGTGCCCCCCCTCCCTTCCTGGCAAACTCTCACAAGAGTAAGAGAGAGCTGTGCATGATAGGAAGTGGGCTGTAGAAGGCATTTACTGGCAGAAAAAAATGGTTTATTATCCAAAGGTAAAACAACAAGGGCAGAAGATTTAATAGATGGAAAGATGAAAAAATGACTGAAGGTCCGCTTTAATAAAGAAATTCTTCAACATACATTAGTGAAGGAATTACTTTTTATCAGGTATTTTTATTTCAATTTATAAATATTTCATTTATAAATATTCCCTTCTTCAAACACGGAAAAAGAGAGGAAAAATAAACAGCAACTCCTAACTATAAACGACTGTTTATTTCTGATTGTATTTTTCATTTCTTACCACTAGAGGGTGCTCAAAGACTTCCTGTTCTACTATTACCTCCAGAGAGAGAAAAGAGCTTGTAATACAACTTGTATGGGAAGAAGAAGTGACAGACCCGATTTGTGAGACAAATAAGGGGGAAAAATGCATCTTGCATGGATAAAAGCGTAAAACATGACCACACATTTTACTATCACTTTTAAGGTATAACTAAAGGCAAAACTTTTTTTTTTTTTTTTTTTTTTTTTAGTTTTGGATAGAGTGGGGAAGGATTAGAACACTTGTCAGGTTTGTATTGCTGTCTGCACCCTCATTAGGGAGATATACTCTCTCTATTTGTCCTGTTTAAAAGTGTAAGTAAAAAAAAATCCCTAATTTCAGTTGTGACCTAAACAGGAATAGAGGTGAAATCTTCCAATGGGGACATTTGTTCTGGTGACAACCAGGGATGTCCTCAATTTGGAGGGATTTCCTATCACTTCCCTATTTTGGCTGTGAGACAGCAAGTGAAGTGAGATCTCCCCAAAGGGACACATGGCAAAAAAAAAATAAAGACAGGGGTTTTAACCCTCCTTTTTCAAAATCACTAATAAAAGTTTACCTTTAGTTCTACTTAAGCATGGAGTCCATCTCACAAAAAGAATAAAGAAAAGATTCTACATGAGTTTACAAAAATATGATTCGGGATGTATTAGTGAAACCACAAAAATCAGAAAGTTATAGCAGAACATGTGATTGTTTATTATTATTATTATACAGGGTTTATATAGCGCCAACAGTTTGTGCAGCACTTTACAACACGAGGGCAGACAGCACAGTTACATTAAAGCAGGAGAAACCCAAATATATACATTTATTATTTTGAAGCCTACCAATTCTTAGATGTGGTGGCTGCATTCGTTTTCTTATTTAGGCTTTAATGCGGAGTTCCGCCATTTTTTAAAAAAAGTCAGCAGCTAGAAATTCTGCAGCTGCTGCTTTTAAAATATGGACACTTACCTGTGCAGGGCGCCCGCGATGTTGACACCCGAAGCCGATCTGTCCCTCGGATGTCGGGTGCTGCTGCCGCCATCCTCGGTAGGGGAATCAGGAAGTGAAGCCACAAGGCTTCACTTCCTGGTTCCCTACTGCGCATGCACGACTCGCGCTGTGCTATCCCACTGGTCCCTGCTGTTTTCTGGGACCTGTGTGTCTCCCAGAATACAGTGGGGGGGGGGCAGGAAGTTGCATAGATATCCACGTGTGGCTCGGGTATCTATGCCCAGAAGTAAGAGCAAAATACCTGTATTAGACACCCTCCGTAAAAGGTGCCAAATGTGACACCGATGGGGGGGGAGGAACCAGAAAAGCTGAACTTCCATTTTTGGGTGGAACTCCGCTTTAATTTGGTAACCTGCTCAGTAGTCTTTTTTGTTTTTCAACAGAACAAGCTCTCCTGCAAATGTAGCAGTTAAGGGTGTTCAGACATTCCATTTACCACTGGCAGGAGTGCTTGCAATAATCAGCTTTTATTTATTCATGTAAAACTTGATCCCAAAAGAAGAAAAAAAACACTGTTGCTGTAACTGCTTGTGTGACTGCAGTGTGAGCTGGAGTTTGGCTTTAATTTGTCAGTGTATCTAAATCTGCTAGTACATATAACACTCCCCCTCCCCCCCTGGACTGACAATGCTGCTGTTGCTCCTTCATCCAGAGTGAGGGCACTCTAATACAGGAGGTGTGTTACTGGGCAGATTACCAGGTGAAAACCAGGGGAAAAAAAATAAGAAAAGAAAACGAATACAGCCACTGCATCTAATGATCTAAGCTCACATCACTTGCAATGTATTACTTTTTTTTCTTTGGGGGGGGGGTTAATACATCTTTAAAGAGTAACTCCACTTTTTTGAGGAAAAAAACATTCCCCTCTGGGTGATCGATGTACATTGCAAGGATTTTAACAAACTTTGTTGCAGATTCCTACCTTTTGTTATTCTGAAGAAATCCCTGTGTGTTTCTCTGTATCCATGTAGGAAAGTGAGTCTAATGGGAGTGGTTTCATAATTATCAATCAGCTGTGCACCTGCAGGACACTAATAAGGAAAGCTGCTGGGCCTGCACCCCTTTAGACATTGGGAGTATCTCCTATTGGGAGTATCTCACCGAAAATGACATTTTTGTTGCAGGGGATACCTGAAATCTGACTTGTATCTTAGTGCAGACTTCTGGGAAAATCAGCGAGCCAATCACACAAGCAGGAAATTATGTTTCGGGGGGGCATTTTGTACACCATCTATGTAGAGAACACCTCCAGGTAGCCATATTGCATTGCATTTTCACCTTACCAACCGCTCAGTGTCTTCCACCCCTCTCTGCCAATCCCTACACTGGCTCCCAGTCACCCAGCAAATTAAATTCAAAATACTAACCTCAACATACAAAGCCATTCACAACTCTGCCCCGAGCTACATCACCAATCTTGTCTCCAAACATCACCCAGACCATCCTCTACGCTCCTTTTAGGACCTCCTGCTCTCAAGCTCTCTCGTCTCCTCCTCTCATGCTCCTCACCAGGATTTCTCCAGAGCCTCTCCCATCCTCTGGAACTCTCTACCTCATCCTGTCCGGCTATCTCCTACTCTAGCTGTCTTCAGGCGATCCCTGAAAACTCATCTCTTCAGGGAAGCCTATCACATCTCCAACTAATCTTCTACCACTTCCATCAGCTCATTCCCCACAGTTACAACCTTTTGTACAACCTACCCCACCCTATTAGATTGTAAGCTCTTCTGAGCAGGGCCCTGTTAATTCTCTTGTATTTTATTGTATTGTAACTGTATTGTCTCCCTTTTATATTATAGTAAAGCGCTGCGTAAACTGCTGGTGCTATATAAATTCTGTATAATAATAATAATAATAATTTTCAGAAAATGACAGCGGCTGCAGATTGAAAAGGAAAGGTAATTTTTACAACATTTAATTACAATATGACGTGTCACAATTACATACGCTAGATTATTTTTTCTTTATTTGCAATTTTTTTTCCCCCACGAAAGTGGAGTTACCTTTTAACCACTTGCCGACCAGCCGCCGTCATTATACAGCAGCAGGTTGGCTCTTTCCTGCGAATCGCCGTCGTTGTATTTCGGCTCCTTTAAGAGCCATAGCAGGTGCGTGCCCGCTGCACGGCGGGGGACCCAATGCGTGTGGTCGACGGCCGCGATGTCCTCCGGCAACCCGCAGACTTGGGAAAGAGAGCCAGAACAGGGATCTGTCAATGTAAACAGACAGATCCCCGTTCTGACAGGGGAGGAGAGAGAGATTGTCTGTTCCTAGTGATCAGGAACAGCGATCTCTCTCCTCCACCAGTCAGTCCCATCCCCCCACAGTTAGAAACACCTCCCAGGGAACACATTTAACCTATTGATCGCCCCCTACTGTTAACCCCTTCCCTGCCAGTGACATTTATACGTGGCTATAATCAGTGGCTATTTTTAGCTCCGATCACCGTATAGATCTCAATGGCCCCACTCAAAAGTGTCTGTCCACTGCAATGTCGCAATTCCGCTAAAAATCGCAGATCGCTTCCATTACTAGTAACTAAAAAGAAAAAATGCCATAAAAAATGCCATAAATCTATTCCCTATTTTGTAGATGCTATAAACTTTGCGCAAACCAATCAATATACGCTTATTGCGATTTTTTTTTACCAAAAATATGTAAAAGAATACATACTGGTCTAAATTGAGGAAGAAATTTGTTTTATTTTTTACATTTTTTGGGGGGGATATTTATTAGGCAGAGTGGTGTAGTGGGTAGCACTGTCGCCTAGCAGTAAAAAGGGTCACTGGTTCAAATCCCAACCACGACACTACCTGCCTGGAGTTTGCATGTTTTCCCTGTGCCTGCATGGGTTTCCTCTGGTTTCCTCCCACACTCCAAAGATAGGTTAATTGGCTTCTGTCTAAATTGGCTCTAGTATATTAATGTGAGTTAGGGACCTTAGATTGTAAGCTCCTTGAGGGTAGGGACTGGGGTGAATGTACAATGTATATGTAAACTACAAAGATTATGATATTGTATCTCAAACTAAGGTACCTTTTTGTTGTTTTTCCTTGATCTATATATCCACAAGTGCTTAACACATGATTTTGTTTTAAACAATGTTTGCCTATGTATCAGTCGTGTTTTTAATGGCTTTGTATTTACATTCCAGATAGAGAAACATATTCTCCTATCTGTTTCGTCTCTGAACCTTGGTCGTGTCCTGAAGAAGCCTAACGGCGAAACGCGTAGACGCGCAGGGGCTCACTGCACATAAACACACATGCACATATGCTATGCTTTTACCCTTTTTCTAATTATTCTATGTAAATGTATATTTCAATAAAATTGATTGTTTTCAATAGATTTTTTTCTCTCCATTGTTTCTTATGCCGCGTATACACAACCGGACTTTATGGCATACTTGGTTCTGCGGACCGGAGTCCGTCGGACTATTCGATTGTGTGTGGGCTCCAGCCGCCTTTTTTCCCCCAAAAGTTCGACGGACCTAGAAACGAAACATGTTTCAAATCTTTTCGACGAACTCGAGTCCGGTCGAAAAGTCCGCTCGTCTGTATGCTAGTCCAATGGACAAAAACCGACGCTAGGGCAGCCATTGGCTACCGGCTATAAACGTCCTTGTTTTAGTCCGGTCGTACGTCATCACGTACGAATCCGTCGGACTTTGGTTGATCATGTGTAGGCAAGTCCGTTCATTCGGAAAGTCCGTTGTAAAGTCCATTGAAAAGTCCTCCCGACAAAGTCGTGTGTACGCGGCACTAGCCTTAAAAGTCCGCCCTTTTGGTAATACTCAGTACTACCTTATTTTTGTCTTCTCAATGTACATGTAAAGCGCTGCGTAAATTTACGGCGCTATATAAGTACCTTGAATAAAAATATAGCAAAAAGTAAAAAAATATTGTTTTGTTTTATTTTTTTTTTCAAAATTGCCGCTCTTTTTTTGTTTACAGCGCAAAAAATAAAAACCTCAGAGGTGATCAAATACCACCAAAAGTAAGCTCTATTTGTAGGGGGAAAAAAAAGGACATAAATTTTGTTTGGGCGCAGCGTCTGCACGACCACGCAATTGCCAGTTAAAGCGACGCCTGGTCAGGAAGTGGGTAAATCCTTCTGGGCACAGAAGTGGTTAAAGTGCCACAAAAATAACAAACAAATGATACAATTGATAATAATATTTTGCATAGAAAGCTATACATTTTTGATATTTTTTTTTTTTTTTGTTTTTTATTTTCAAATAAATTTGAGACAAATTGAGCCATGTAAGGGTAAATAAAAGATTCTTTAATATATGGAAAATAAATGTGTCCAGCACATGGTGTGTAAATGAGTGGAGGGTGTTGTGATGGGTCTATAAAGGATGTATAAAGTTGGAGGTGTGTGTGTGTGTGGGGTGAGTACAGAGATCGGCTGCAGATTGCAGAGCCCAGTCCCAATGTTTCCTATTAGACTAGTGATGGAATAAACATCAGTCAGGCTGTGTAGAGCCGGCGGGGTGCTGTGTGTGTGAATGAAGTGTATTTAGATCTGATCTCCTGGTAATACAGACCATCTATCCGGCTATTGTTCATGTATTAATTATGTGAAGAGCAGCAGAGTGGGTGACAAATCATCATCCCCCTATAAAGTCAATGTAGAGCCTTGTGTACATAGGAATAACTAACAGAGCTGCTCATAAAAGAGTTATGTATAAAAGCAGCAGCATAGGGTCTATAAACAGGCATTAAAATCTAACTTGCTTTGCTGATGGAGTCTCGGCTCTCTGTCACTTAAAGCAGCCGATCAAAAGGCTGGAAATGATTAAAGTCCAATTCACAAAGCTGTCCCGATATTGTAATATTCGGGTCTGCGATGCACAGCAATGATCTCCAAGAAATGGAGCAAACCTCAGGAGGGGGCCCCTGTCTTATTATTGGGATGAAGGATCCTGGTATATAGGTTGCTACAGGAAACTTCTCTATTAAATGCTAAATGTCCGTTTGCTGGTGTTTGAAAGACTAGAGAGATGCAAATAATTATAAGGAATAAGAAAAAAATAGGAACACATTCATTAAATGCAGAAACAAATATGCAATATGTTGCAGCCTATAATTCTTAAATGTGGTGGCTGCATTTATATACTATTTTTAGGCTTTAAAAAAAATATATATTTTCAACTGGCTAGTAACACAGGGCAAAAAAAATGATCCTCCCTCTAGATTGACAGTGCTGCTGTTCAATGGTGTCCCCACTGCCCCTCCCATCAAGAGTGGTGTCACACTAAAAAATAAAAAAATAAATCAGACAGGTGTTTGTTGTGCATTGTTCATTGGGGTTGATTTACTAAAGGCAAATCCACTTTGCACTACACATGCACTGAAAGTACACTTAGGAAGTGCAGTCGCTGTAGATCTGATGGGGACATGCAAGAAAATTAAAAAACAGCATTTTTTGCTTGTACATGATTGGATGATAAAAATGCTGTTTTTTATTTTCCTTGCATGTCCCCATCAGATCTACAGCGACTGCACTTCCAAAGTGGATTTGCCTTTTAGTGTCTATTGCTTTGCAAAACCTTAAACAAATTAAACAAGAAAAAAAGTGGTAACTGGAGTTTAGCTTGTATATATTAGTCAAGTCTTCTAGTCCATCTAACATTACACTCCCTCTAGATTGACAGTGCTGCTGTTCAAGGGTGCCCCTTCCATCAAGAGTGGAGTCACAATAAAAAATAAAAAATAAATCAGACAGGTGTTCATTGTGCATTGTTCATTGGGGTTGATTTACTAAAGGCAAATCCACTTTGTACTACAAGTGCACTTAAAGTGCACTTGGAAGTGCAGTCGCTGTAGATCTGATGGGGACATGTAAGGAAAATAAAATAACAGCATATTTGCTTGTACATGATTGAATGATAAAATCGGCAGAGCCTCTCCCTCATTTCAGATCTTCCCCTCAGATCTACAGCGACTGCACTTCCAAGTGCAAAGTGGATTTGCCTTTAGTAAATCAACCCCAATAATCCACTTTGCACTACAAGTGCACTTGGAAGTGCAGTCGCTGTAGATCTGAGGGGAAGATCTGAAATGAGGGGGAGGCTCTGCTGGTTTTATCATCCAATCATGTACAAGCAAAAATGCTGTTTTTTTATTGTCCTTGCATGTCCCCATCAGATCTACAGCAACTGCACTTCCAAGTGAACTTGTAGTGCAAAGTGGATTTGCCTTTAGTAATTCAACCCCAATGAACAATGCACAATTAACACCTGTCTGATTTGTATTTTTATTTTTTAGGGTGACTGCACTCTGAGGGGCTGTGGGGACACCCTTGAACAGCAGCACTGTCAATATAGAGAGAGGGTAATGTTAGATGGACTAGAAGACTTGACTAATATATAAAAGCTAAACTCCAGTTACCACTTTTTTTTCTTGTTTAATTTGTTTAAGGTTTTGCAAAGCAATAGACACAAAGGGGGTTTATTTACTAAAGCTAAAGAGTGCAAAATTAGTCACAATACTGCATAGAAACCAACCAGCTTCTAACCTCAGCCTGCAATAAAATGCAGAAGCCGATTGGTTTCTATGCAGTATTGTGACTAATTTTGCACTCTCTAGCTTTACTAAATAAACCCCAAAATGACAGTCAACAAAAAAGTAAAAGGACAGAGAAGTAACATTTTTAAAGCAACTAAATCAACGGTTTTCTCTTTCCTTTAAATAAAGCAATAAAAGTAAACACCCCTGTCGGTGTTGAGTGGTTTGTCTCAACCCTCTTACTGCTACTTCTGGATATCTTGAACTGTTTAAAAATAAGAGACTAGGTGAACTACCAGGTTAAAAATAAATAAAAAAATTGTAACATAATAACTTTTTGTTTTTGGGATTTAATACTGCTAGCAATTTCCACCCGTATCACTTCAAATACCGAATCAAGTTCAGGGAAAAATGAAGGGAAAAAAAATATTTGTATTATTATTTTTATTTAATTTTTTTTAACCCGTTTGGTTCAGTCACTAAAAAAAGTAGAGACTTTTCAATGTGCCAAAGACTGTTAGGAAAATAAAGTAAAGCTGTGCTCACCCTAAATACCCAATCACATGCTAGGAAAATGTAATAAAAGCACAGTTTTTTTTGCTTGCACGTGATCATCAAAGTGCATACAACTTCACCTTAATGACTAGCACCCCTTTGCACAATGAACGCCTTCTATTCCTTTAGTAAATCAGCCCCTGTGTGCCTGCGTGGTCTATAGTGGTACTGCATAGATGAGAGATGTACTAAGAGAATGTTCACTTAGCTAAAAGGTAAATCTATGTTTATTTCTATCATCCAATCTCTTTACAAAATATATATATATATATATTATATTATATATATATCCTGTTTTTTTTAAACTTCTGTATTTGACAGGATATTCCTAGTGAACACAAATATTTACTAAACTTTGCAAAAGTGCACAATTTTGTTAAGTAAGTTAACCTCCCTATAAATCAGCTCCCCTAGCCTAAAGAACGAAGGTCCGTGAAATAACAAACCCCAGTAGCAGGTATATGCAGAGATGAATTCTTGGAATTATTTTGTTGTATTGGTTATGTTATATTATCAGCAAGCATGCCTATAAAATTGCAATAGTTCTAGCGTTAAATGCACCATATTATTATTATTGTCACTATTATTATTTACTGAATATCCTTAGTGAATCGGAATGACATTACAGTATTGATTTGGTAAAAGGCGTAGGGTTGTGTAGGTGGTGTATATTTATTAAGTAGTGGACCTGACGTTCAACAATTAAGACAAATCTTTGTGTTTGATATAACAGTGATGGATTCACCTCCAGTGAATGTTTGGTGAAATTCTCATTCTTTATACATATAACCCCATGCTTGTTTAATTCACAGACCCGATCAAAGTGGATTTTTTTTCTTTGCCTTCATTATTGAAACTAGAGAATACAACTGCCAAGGACTGCTAGAAAAATGATCCCCTTTACCAAATAATGGTTCTGAGTTTTGCTCTAGTCCTGTGAATTCTATAGGAGAATAAAAATAAAAAAATTAAACCTGTTACCCTGAAGTTCGATGCTCCCTGTCTTCTCATACAAAGGAAAACTAGAGCAGACACCACCAGATCTCATTCCCAGTATAAATTAGAAGCCTGCATGCTGTACAAGTATCACCCAGTCTTCACAATACAGGAGGAAAGTGCAAATCCAGGGTGACAGCGACAAATGACAACCACTTCTAGGACTAGAGTTTTATTTATGTGTGGTAGGAAGAGGGGGGTTTATTTCTAGTATTCCATCTATTGTGCATTTGAAAAAGGAAAAAAGGAAGGATTCTGCACTGGGTATAATCTGTCAATCAGGATAGTGGTACAGTGACCAGCAGCACTGAGAGGGCACAGAATGGATGCCAGTCTAAGTGCCACATTCACATCCAGCTACCCCAAGGCCTCAGCTGTGGGAAGTACAAGTTTACAATTTTTATGATATTGTAATACAGAAGAGCAAGCCATAATATAAGATGTGTGCCAAAGAGGTGTTAAACCCCAAGCCAAAAATGTAATATGGTGCAGCTTTTCCAATCATTGATGGTGGCTTCATTAGTTTTCTTTTTGTTAGGCTTTTTTCCCTCCTCTGGTGATCTGGCCAGTAACGCAGCTCCTGTAGAATTCCCCCACTCTGGATGAATGAGCACAGGGACACCTTTGGACAGCAGCTTTGTCAGTCTGAGGGAGGGGGACTGTTATGCCCCGTACACACGATCCGAAAATCGTACGAAAAATGCCGCATTCGAATCGATCGTACGATAATCGGATCGTTAGTACAGAGCTTTCGGGAGCCGATCAGGACAGTTCATTCGATATTATTCTATTGGACATGCACGGAAATTTTTTTCGTACAATGCCAGATTGTACGATTTTTGTTTCATCAGTACACCTATCGTTCGAAAATGCAATACAAATGCATTACAACACATGACATCATTTCCGAATTTTTATGCTGTCGTACGGGAATTTTCGTGACTTTAGTAAACTCATCGGATTCGACGTGAGATCAGCATGCAAAAAAAAACGGCCGATCATTCGTCCGATAATCGGATCGTGTGTACGGGGCATTAGATGTACTAGCAGATTTAGATACAATAAAGGGGTTGTAAAGGTACGGGTTTTTTCACATTAATGCTTCCTATGCATTAAGGTGAAAAAACACCTGTCAGTGACCACCCCCCCCCCCCCAGCCCCCCGTTTTACTTACCTGAGCCCTTGAACTTGACCCAACGGGGACACGTTGTCTCTCTGCCCAGGGTTCTCGGCTCTTAATTGGATAGATTGATAGCAGCGCAGCCATTGGCTCCCGCTGCTGTCAATCATATCCAAAGACGCGAGCACCGGGGGGGCGGGGCCGAGTCCTCCATTCGGTCTCTATGGACACCGAATGCTGGACTCACCCGCAAGGTAACCCCCTCGGGGAAGCGCTTCTCCGAGGGGGTTATCAGATGTGGGGAGGAGCCGTGAGAGCTGCCGGGGGACCCCAGAACAGCAGGTTTGGGGTCACTCCGTGCAAAACAAGCTGCACAGTGGAGGTAAGTATGATATGTTTATTATTAAAAAAAAAAAATTACCTTTACAATCACTTTAACAAATTGAAGCCAAACTCCAGCTAACACATTTTAAGCGGTCACTGCAACTGTTTTTTTTTTTTTTTCATTTGGGATAAAATTTTTAAATAAATAAAAGCGGGTCATTGAAAGCACCCCTGTCAGTGTTAGGCCTCTTGCACACTGCAAGCTTGAAAAAGCTCAGTACAGCTTTTTTTTTTTTTTTTTCTGGGCTAAATTACAGCCCATTCATTGTAATGTGCCTATGCAAGCACCGTGCATTCTTCAGTAAAAAAAAAAAAAAAAAAAAAAAGAAAAGAAATATCTGCATTTTTGGTCAGTAATTTACGCTTCATGCGCGCGATAGCGCACAAATGTGTGCAAATGCTCATTCACATATTGTGCAGAACAAAAATGCAAGAATATGTTTTCACGCATGCGCGCGTATTTGCACAAAATTGCGCGAATGCATATGCACAAAAATTTGCGCAAATACATACAAAGAAAGGCTAAAAAAGTAGCTGCTCAAACAGGAGTATAGTGTGCAAGAGGCCTTAGAGCAGGGGTCTCAAACTGGCGGCCCTACAGCTGTTTTCGAAACCACAAGTCCCATGAGGCATTGCAAGGCACAAGCATGACTCAGGCAGAGGCAAGATGGGACTTGTAGTTACGCAACAGCTGGAGGGCCACCAGTTTGAGGCAAAAGGCAAAACTTTTTTTTTTTTTAGTTTTGGATAGAGGGCAGAGGGATTAGAATACCTGCCAGTTTTTTTTTTTTTTTTTTTTTGCTGTCTGTGCCCCCATTAGCATTAGAGAGATCCATTCTCTCGATTAGTCCTGTTTACCATTAAGACCAAAAGTGGAATTAAAAAAATCCAAAATTTCAGGGTCGTGACCAAAACAGGAATAAAGGAATAATCTTCCAATGGGGACATTTTTTCTAGTGACAACCAGGGATCCCCTCAATTTGGAGGGATTTTCCTCTCACTTCCTGTTTTAGCTATGAGACAGCAAGTTAAGTGAAATCTCCCCAAAATGGACATGTGGCAAAAAAAAGGAGGGTTATAACTCTCCCTATTCAAAAATGACAAAAAAAAAACCAAAAGTGAAGTTAAAAGAAAATCCCAAATTTTGTGTTGTCCCCAGAAAATCAATAAAGGAGAAATCTTCCAATGAGGACACTAGTTATGGTGGCCTGGGGGTCCCCAAGGAATTCCCTTAATTTACATGGATTTCTTCTTGCTTCCTGTTTAGGCTATGTGACGGAAAGTGAAGGGAAATCTCCCCAATGAGGAACAGATGGCAAACAGTGGTTATGTGTATGTGGGGCTAGTTAGCACCCAATTTTCACCCCAAAAGATCCACAGAAGGGGCTCCCTGCCTTATCAGAGCATTTAGCGTCCCAAGGTCAAGGACTGCGCTACAGGAGAGGCTGAACCTGCGTGGAAAACCACCAAAGGTGGAATGGTAAGGGTTTCTTCTCTTCACACTGGCTGTGAGTTCCATGAGGACAAAACAAATAGGGAATGGGCTGTTGTGTGGGTGTTAACTTTTTATAGCTATGCAGGGGTGGTCCTCTGGGCAGAAGTAGGCGAGGCTACCATAACATGCCATGGAGGCACCAGGAAAAAGTTTTGCCTATAGTTCTACTAGATGGTTTGTCTAAACCCTGTAAACTGCTACATCTGCAGGACAGCTTATTATTTTGAGAAAAAACAACATATTCACTTGCCAGATCATCAGGTGAGAGTAAGGGAAAGGAAGCATACTAAAGAAAACGAATGCAGGCATCACATTTAAGCATTGGTAAGCTGCAATGTAATAAATCTTTGCTTTTGGGTTTAATACTGCTTTAACTCCAATAGCAATGTTTAGGGTGCTCCCCCTCTAAGAACAATGTAATCTGAGCTAATTTCAACCAACCAGGTACAGGAGATTTCCAAAAACAGCATTTTCTATGTGTCTGGGCATTTAAAGCGGTATTAAACCCAAAAGTAAACATTATATTGCAGCTTATCAAGTCTTAGATGTGGTTGCTGCATTAGTTTTCGTTTTTAGGCTGTCTTTTATTTTTCCCAGGTGATCTGGCCAGAACATTTTTCAACAGAACAAGCTGTCCTGCAAATGCATCAATTAGGAGTGTTGAAGCAAACAATTTGAAACTGACAGGTGTGCATACAATGATCAGCTTTTATTTATTCATGTAAAACATTTATCCTACAAGAAAAAGAGAATGTAACTGCAGTCTGAGCTGGAGTTTGGCTTCAGTTTGTTAGTGCATCTAAATGTGCTAGTACATCCAACACTCCCCTCCCACCAGACTGACAACACTGCTGTCCAAAGAAATATGTCTCTGTTTCTCCCTCAAGATGTGGATACAATACAGGAGATGTGTTACTGGCCAAGATCACCAGGTGAAAACAGAGGAGAAACAAACAGTTGATGTAATTGCTTGTAAAGTGTAGCTTCAATGTGTTAGTGTATCCAAATCTGCCAGTATATCTAACATTCCCCTACCCCAATGCTGCTGTCCAAAGGTTGTGCTCCTTCATCCAGAGTGGGGGCACCCTAATACAAATACAAATCTGCTAGTATATCTAACATTCCCCTACCCACAGTGTTGTTGTCAAAAGGTGCCTCTGTGCTCCTTCACCCAGAGTGGGGGCACCCTAATATAGGGGGGGTGTTACTGGCCAGATCACCAGGTGAAAACAGAAAGGAAAAGGCCAGAAAAAAAAAACGAATTCAGCCACCACATCGAATGTTTGGGAAGCTGCAATATATTTCATTTTTCGTTTTTGGGTTTTCGTCCAGGCTTTATGTCCAGTCAGCCCAAGCAATAGTGGTACTTTGGAAAACAAAACAAAAAAAAACAATTCAATGAATGAATAAGTGGATGAAAGGGGAAATGTGTTGTCACCTATAGCTATCAGTCAGTTGCTACAGGTGGCAACCAGTTATTTGAACTCCTCCGAATAACAGAAACAAGAGCTGTAGTTTGATTGCTATGTGGCTCATTTTTGGTCATTTCTCTTTAATGACACCAGTTCCATGTCTTCTTGTCTGATTTATGTGCCAGTTCTCAGCTATCCACAGATGATTGCCGGTAAACTTTTCACATGAAACTAGTACAAAATTCGAGCAGCTAAGGCTGGATACACACTATACA
>JBBGZY010002967.1:355000-371002 GCA_037952925.1 Lithobates clamitans
CCAAAATGCACTTCTATAGGGATCATAACATAGCAATATACAGGCAGGAAGACCATGTACTGCACTTAGGGATTTTATATAGAAATGTCCAGGCAGGAAGAATATATACTGCACTTCTATAGGGATCCATACATAGCAATATCTAGGCAGGAAGTCCATATACTACAGTTCTATAATATATATATATAATATATATATAGCAATGTCCATGCAGGCAGGAAGAATACATACTGCGCTTTTATAGGGATCATACATAGCAATAGGCAGGAAGTCCATACTGCAGTTCTATAGTGATCATATATAGCAATACACAGCCAGGAAGACTATGTAGTGCACTTAGGGAGATTGCTATATATATATATAATCTATATCGCAATGTCCAGGCAGGAAGAATATATACTGTACTTTTATAGGGATCATACATAGCAATATCCAGGCAGGAAGTCCATATACTACAGTTCAGGGATCATATATATGTCCAGGCAGGAAGACCATAATGCACTTCTATAGAGATCATACATAGCAATATACAGGCAGGAAGACCATAATGCACTTCTATAGGGAATATATATATATATATATATATATATATATATATATATATATATATATATATATATATATATATATATATACATATACATACATACACACACACACAAGCAGGAAGACCATGTACTGAACTTAGGGATTATATATATATATATATATCAATGTCCAGGCAGGAAGAATATATACTGCACTTCTATAGGGATCATACATAGCTATATATGATCACTATAGAACTGCAGTATATGGACTTCCTGCCTGGATATTGCTTTGTCCAGGCAGGAAGAACATATACTGCACTTCCATAAGTGATAGAGCTTTCCAGACAGGAAGACCATATACTGCACTTATAGATATACATAAGACTTTTCAGGCAGGAAGAACATATACATTTTCATAGGGATCATATATAGCAATATTCAGGCAAAAAGACTCGTACTGCATTTCTACACTTATTTAATCTCTAATCTAAAATCCATGGGCTTGTTTTTTGTCTTTTTTGTCAACTATTCAACTATATATATATATATATATATATATATATATATATATATATATATATATATATATAGCAATGTCCAGGTGTGAAGAATATATACTGCACTTCTATTCTATAGTGATAGAACTTTCCAGACAGGTAGAACATATACTAAATTTCTATAGGGATCACATATAGCAATATTCAGGCAAAAAGGCTCAATACTGCATTTCTATACTTAATTATTCTCTAATTTAAAATCCATGGGCTTGTCTTTTTTTCAACTATGCAACTTTCCAAGCAGAAAGACCATGCACTTCTACCGAAAATATACATAGCACTTTGCTGGCAGGAAGACCATATACTGCACTTCTATATGAATCATATATAGCAATATTCCGGCAGAAAGGCCATGCGTTGCAATTCTATAGAGGTGTATATATATATATATATATATATATATATATATATATATATATATATATATATATACACATACATAAATGTACAGGCATAAAGAATTCTACATTTATTCCTAATGTTTCTACTGTAGCACTCCATGGACTTGTCTTTTTTTCCCACTGAAACTTTCCAAGCAGAAAGCCCATGCACTGAAATTCTATAGACAACATACCTAGCACTTTGCAGCAAGGAAAACCGTAAACTGCACTTCACTGATCATACATAGCACTTTTTTGATTATTCAGTTTTCTACTGTTAAACTTTATGGGCTTGTCTCTTTTTCCAACTATAACTTTCCAGGAAGAAAGACCATGCATTGCACTTCTATAGAGATCACACATCTTTGCAGGCAGGAAGCCCAAATGCTGCAAGTGATCATATTTGGCACATATTTATTAATCATTTTTCAATTCATTGAACTTCATGTACTTTTCTATTTTTTAACCCCCTATTTAACTTTTCACACGTAATAGTCTATTATGTATGATCAATGTTACCTATAATTACTGCATTTCTACAGTGATAATACATAGCACATATCCATCCATTCTTCTATTGGTTGAACTCCATGAACTTGTGTGTTCACACACCAGGCACTACACTTACACTGATCATACTAGCCCTTCTTTCTTTTTTTTTCTTTTTGCTATTGGTTGAACCCCATGGAGTTTTCTTAAACAAGTCTCCAGACTGGAAGATCATGCATTTCACTTGTACACTGATCATACACTCTTCTAGGGCCTTACTGGAGTCAACATATGCAGTAAAGTCTCACAACTCCCCAGAAGAGTATAAAGGTGACATTGCACCTTCTACTAATTACACTTCAGTCTTATCTGTTATCACTTAACAGTATGTTATTATCTACATTATAGTGCACAAATCAATTAGCTGCAACAAAGAATATTTCTAATAGGAAAATGGTGCAAATAAAATATAAGTTCCTCCCTGTTGCCTCCTAAATTGATTTATTAGCAGGAAAGAGTTTTCACACTTGTGAACGTTCACTTAGTAAACAAGGTGAAGCTGTGCCCTTCAGTAATCCAATCATGTGCAAAAGTCTTGTTTTATTTTAATTTGCACATTGAATAGTCAAAATGATCAAAGCCTCATTTTATTCACTAAACGAAGTGATCATTAGAACTCTCTTAGTAAATCGCTCTCACATGTTTTCTGTGCTGTAGGTGAAATGACTGTATGTAAGACGTCTTTGGTTGATCATTGCAGGCCAGGCTGGGATGATGCTGGATAAAGACGGCAAAAAGAAGCACTCCAGACCCACATTCTCAGGACAGCAGATTTTTGCTTTGGAAAAGACATTTGAACAGACCAAATATCTGGCAGGTCCGGAGAGAGCTCGCCTGGCCTACTCCCTGGGCATGACAGAATCTCAGGTCAAGGTAAGAGCTGGACCTCACATTGCACTGTATGGATCTGACAGGTTTATACAAATAAGCATATATTCCATATCCCTATCCATAGGATTGCGTTATAGAAGGGCCACATGTAAACAACTGTCACAAAGTGGAAATAGTAAACCATAAAATCTCAAAACAAATTTTCAGATGTTTGTATTAATAATTTAAGAAGAAGAGCAACTGCTAGAAACAGGGAACTTTATCATAACACACACACTATATATATATATATATATATATATATATATATATATATATATATATATATATACACACACATACACACACACACACACACACACACACACATACACACACACACATACATACATATACACACACTTATAGAAACGTTTAATTATTATATTAAGCCCAGTTAAGAGACAATAAAATACAGCAATGTAAAATACAGAATGGTGTATATAATCATTCTATAGCCATCGAGGCTAGAATCTTCACACAACTGTGTAATTATTCACATTAATTATCTGTATGTAAGAAACACATTTATGTTCACTTTGCATGCCCAATCATGTGCAGTTTAAATAAGTAAATAGGAATTTTGTTTTTCACATGATTGGATCAAAGTGAATATTTTCAACTTCTAGTAAACATAATTGTCACTGCGAGGGGAGCACTGTAGTGTCTGATTCTTGTTGAAAGAAAACAAAACAAAAAAAATATATATTATATATATATATAAAAGATAAATATAATATATATTTCTATATATAATATATATAAAAAATCGTACACATACTTAGAATTTTATATACATTTTATATACATTTTTAACTCGCATCACATGTGCATTGTTCTGTTAATTATTTGCGAATGCTTATTTAAAAACCTGTTAACTTGTGTTTTTCTTTTCTAACATTATTCATAATCTGATTCTCAGTTCCTATGCATCTTTTAAACAGAATTTAAACTAAATAATCATTTTACATATTTTTAATTTAATCCGACAAGTACTTGTAAACCAGCACTTGTGTATATTACACAGTGCATTTAGCCAGTTTACAGGATACACGCATTACTGACCTTGTTTTGTCAGACATTTTACATTGTATCATTATCTGGGCGTCAAGAAACAATGTAGTAGCGTGAGAAAAGAATGCAATATGAAACATTGTTGAATTTAGTTATTCACATTTTAAATTGAGGTTGGATTTTCGAATCTATATGTTTGTAACATACCCGTATGAATGTCTAAATACATACACAGATACGTATCACACACACACATTAGGAAGTCTAAATGCAAACATAAATAAAAAAGGCACACATATAAACATAAATACATAAAAATACACAAACTTATAAATAACTAAAAACACATACATGCTAAAACAAGCAGCTAAACATACATACAAAATACACCGACATATATTCATATCTAAATACATAAGTAAATACAGACACATAAATATCTAAATTCATACATACAATTACACACAAGAGTATTGTAAGGAGTTATAGTGATACCAATAAATTGCATCTGTTAAAAGTTATATTATGTGAATACAATAAATCACAAAGTGTTTCATATTACATTTATAAATAGTAGGTGACAATATTGTGTGGAGTCACAGTGATACTCGATAGTATATGTTGCTGTTATTATTTATATATGTGCCAGTCAAATTATAGATTAGTATTCTATAACTGTAGTATACAATTACAGATTACAATTATCTAATAATTCTAATATTAGAGTAGATAGATAGATAGATAGATAGATAGATAGATAGATAGATAGATAGATAGATAGATAGATAGATAGATAGATAGATAGATAGATAGATAGATAGATAGATAGATAATTGGCTGCACAGCTGCACCAGATTTTGCACCCTTCAGTTTTATCTATCTAACTTCAGCTTGTTCAATTAAGCTTTGACAAAAAAAAAAAAAAAAAAAACAACACAAACTAGAAAATTAGAAGCTCATTGGTTTCAATGCAGAGCTGCACTAGATTTTGCACTTTTCGATTTTAGTAAATCAACCCCATCATCTATCATGAGACAATAGTTTGCGAAATGAAGACTTTGTTGTGTTGTGTTTTTTTTTAATCTTTGTGTACTTTTATTTATTTATATACAGAAATGAAAGTATGCGACATGTATGAACCATTAATAGTTTCTTACACTTAATAGTTGTGGAACCGATATATAATGACAGGACATTGAGATTCCCCAGTGTATAAATAATTTTAAAAAATAATAACAATAATAATAATACTAATTTCTCTCTTTGCCTAGGTGTGGTTTCAGAACCGCAGGACCAAATGGAGGAAGCGGCATGCGGCAGAGATGGCCACAGCCAAGAAAAAGCACGATTCGGAGACGGAGAAGATGAAGGAGAGTTCGGATAATGAGGACGATGATGAATACAACAAGCCCCTAGATCCGAACTCCGACGACGAGAAAATCTCCAGGTTGTTGAAAAAGCACAAAAGCACAAACTTGAACTTGCTGAGCCCGTGCAGCAATAACTCGGACACCTTGTGATCCACAAGAAGAGACTTGTGACTCCTCTAAATCCCCCCCCCCCCTACACCCCAAGGACCTTTCCCAGCCCCCCAAAAAACAAGCGCTTTACAAGCTGAAATGACCAGGGTATTCCAATTATAAATAAGAGTTGTAAGTGTATGTTTAAAGTGCTATGTGTTGTACAGCTGAAAATGTATGTTGAGATGTATATAATTTTTTACAGAATAAGTTATAAAAATGATCTTATTGCTCCTGTATATTGGGCTAAAAGGGACCGACTATAGGGGGACACGACGACCCCCCCCCCCCCCCCCCCAAATATCCACTCTGTAATTACAGACACCGCTCACACCCAGATCTATATATATATATAAACACACTTTGTTACTTTTTGTACAGCTGCTTTTCCTCCTACTTTGTATATATCAGATTACACAATTTTGTGGTGTGTTTTTCCCAATGCAGAAAAAAAGCTCTTGAAGTTTTCCACATTGACACTCCAGCCAAAAAAAAAACGAGATGAAAAAAAGAGATACCAAAATAATGGTTTATTTGAGTTGGTTTAAAATATTGTCCTCCAGTTACTGGAAAAAAAACTTTGTATATTCAATAAATTATTTAACAGATTCTCCATAAATCTAGCTTGTCTTTATATATTTTTTTTTAGAAAACAATGTTTGTACATAAAAACATTATTACTATATTATTGCCATTATTATTACTGCTATTATTTACAACATGTATTATTACCACTATTATTTACAACATGTATTATTACCACTATTATTTACTGAACATATTACTATAATTTGCAAAAAAGGCAACTAAAACTTCCGGGAATTTCTTAAAATAATTTAATGATTTAAAAAAATCATAAACCAATTTTAAGTAGCGGAATCTAAAATATTCTGAATTTTTTTTTCAGATTTACACTGTATAGGAAATCAATAGATGTTTTTGCTTAAAAACGTTTTTTTTTTTTTTTCTTTCTTTCTTACATACTGTAATGTATTTTGTAGAGGATTAGCAGGTCATGCTATTAGTGAGATATTGGCAGTGTATGTTAAATCGGCACACAGATCTGCGATGCTGTGGTTACTGTTGAACCACAAGTTTCAGCATGCCCTGCCAGTCCATGGTGCCCCTGGTCCCCCGAGCCTGGCACAGGTGTGAATGGGGACTGTTGTTTGGCGGATGATGATGGAATGGATCCCTCCTTGTCATTGATTAGCGGTGATTGTACACCTGCCCTGTCCTTTGTATAGACACTGACCCGGCAAATCGACTTTCTGGGACCTCGGAACTAGATTTACCAACTCCTGAGAGTGTGACTGCAATACAATTAGGATTCTGATATGGAAGATTACCTCTTATTTTTAATATAAATAAGGTATATAACGGCTTGTTACTTAAATATTACTCATAATTTTATTTTATTTTTTGCTTATTATTTTAAAGTTTGCTACTAATTGTACTTGCTCGAGAACTACCAATGCTTTAGTGTAAGAGCAGTATTTATAATGATAATTTGTATACCTATAAATTATAGGGCTGCAGGGGAGCAAGAAAAAAAAAAAACTTGTATAGCTTTACATTTTTCATTATGAGATGTCTGTGCAGCGCAGCAGTCGGGACCGTCCGGCTATGGAATGAGAACTAGTTTACTGTCCAATAGTTTTTTTTTTTGTTTATTTAAATAATAAAAAATAAAAAAAGGTTTTCACTGCCAGGAGTCCCCTGGTCACTCAGACCAGGGGACTTCTGGCAGTGAAAACCTTTTTAATTTTTTTAAATTTTTTTATTTAAATAAAAAAATAAAATAAAAACCTAAACTAGTTCTCATTCCATAAACCCGGAAAAAAGGTGGGCGACAGAATTACTATAACCTACAAATGGTGGTAGTGGTTTAATTAAACAGGAATGCACACTAATATAACATTACCAGTATAATAAACACCCCAAAGGTAATAGATAACCTAAAATACATTTTTTTTTCCCTCGCAGAAACTGTATATTTTTTGGGTCTTTGTCATTTTGGTTGTGAGATACTAAAGAATGATTGGGTGAAAAGTGATACAAGAAATAAATAGATGCCGGTGGTCTGATCTGCTGTAGGAGTCAGCCCCCCCCCCCCCCTACCCACCAAGACTTGACATAGCGGTCTATTTCTAAGCTGATTGTTTGGTCTAATAAAAACTGATTTTCTAATAAATTGATCCTTGTAACAGACTGACGTGGTCAGAAAAATCAATCCCTGGAAGTTCCTAATATGTTTTCTTCTGAGTGGACTATCAGTTTACAGGACTGCTCTTGACATTATAGACTGGCCATACAATCTGATTGTACAATCTACTTTAGATTTACTGACAATTATGCTATGAAAGATCCTATCTGATTTGATTAATGATTGTGTAGGTTTGTCCTCATATTACATAGTTTTGAGAATGTATAATCAAATTGTCTAGTGTAGGACCAGCCATACAAAACTTATATAAAGGACAGTTATGCAGTGGAGTTGGCCCCTT
This sequence comes from Lithobates clamitans, assembly GCA_037952925.1. Lineage (NCBI taxonomy): Eukaryota > Metazoa > Chordata > Amphibia > Anura > Ranidae > Lithobates > Lithobates clamitans. Next base: position 362,928 of record JBBGZY010002967.1, read on the forward strand.
CACAATGCCTCCAATGCTCCATTTGGCAAAACAGGACCCCAGAAAAGTGGGGTGTTCTGATGAGGAAACATTCAGCCAGCTCCAAGCTTACTCTTGCATACTGATTGAAGTGATGCCTGCAAGCATAGGCGTGCGTACAGGGTGTGCCGGGTGTGCCCAGGCACACCCTAATCACCCCATGCGCATTATTGTTATCGCTCTGTGTAGCAGCTAGAACATGGTAAAGATCTCCCTCTTACCTGCTCTGCCATAAGAAAAGTGTTTCTCTTTCACTGTGCCGGCAGGGAGATCATGTGCTGGGTTCATATATATGTAGACACATACACATGCATGTGTGTTTGAGCTTAAGGGTGCACACCTTAATGCAATAGGCTGCGCACACTTATGCCTACAAGCCATAGCCAACATGCATAGAGAGCTTGTAGCCATTTCCTCATCAGAACAGCCTGTTTTCCTGGGGTACTTCGGGCACTTTAGCACACAGATAATGCATGGAGGCAACTAAGGGAGCCAACAAAGCCATGCATTTGCTTGACAGATAAGTTTATTACAGGACAAATATACACTTTATAAAAGTAACCTTTTCACCCTACAACTCCTGAATTAATTTTCAGCTTTTTGGGGAACCCAATCAATTCATTGTGAGTCCATGGGAAAAAATTTCCTTACAGCAGTGGTTAAAATGGCAAACATCTAAAAAGATAGTTAGATAAAGGGGTTAATTTACTAAAGGCAAAAAAACTGTGCATTTTGAAAAATGCATTTGCACTCTGCAAGAGCAGTTGCTCCAGAACTTAGTAAACGAGCACAGGTTCTGCTGATTTTCATCATCCAATCAAGTGCAAGCAAAAATGCTTTTTTTTTTTTTCCCTTGCACATGATTGGGTATTCTTTTCAAAGAAAAGCTTTTCTCATTTACTTAGTCCTGGAGCAACTGCACTTTGCAAAGTACACAATCTATTTGCCTTTAGTAAATCAACCCCAAAGTGTCAAGCGGTTGGACCTGCCAAGTCATGTTGGCCTTGGAAATCTGCAGGCACCATCAGATGGGAGGTCGATTGCAGTGGTGGCCTGTCCATTAGAGGCGCACGGGTGCTGCGCCCCCCCCACCCATGCATCCGGCCCCCTGATCTACATGCAAGGACACCGGACCATGGATTCCAAGGGGGGGGTTTGAAGCATGTGATTGGAGCCAGAGGCTCTAATATGCTTAAAAAATGGGTGGGCACTGCGCTCCGAGTTCACCCAGTTGTGTGAGAATAGCGAAAGAATATTTGCTATTCTCACACTAATCCTCCTCCCGGGCAATCAGGAAGCGGGTCCTGAGACCTGTCACCCGATTGGCTCAAAGGACCTAGTGCCTAGGAGGAGGAGAGAGGAGATGCACGGCGGAAGAGAACACAAAAGAGCTGCTGCACGCCTGCAACCTATTGGGTAAGTGCTGATCACTGACCTAGAGCGAGCGGGTGGGGGTGCCGCCAACTGGGGGGGTGGGTTTGTTTGCCGCCCCCCTCCGAAAAAAAAAACAACACTGGCCGCTACTGGTTGAGAATGGCTGTTTTAGGGTAACCATAATATCATACACAAGATGCATGCCCATTTATCTTACTAAAACTAGGGAATTCGAAATCTGGTGCAGCTGTGCATGGTAACCAAAAAGCTTCTAACTTCAGCTTGTTCAGTTAGGCTTTGACAAAAAAACCTGGAAGCTGATTGATTTCTATGCAGAGCTGCACCAGATTTTGCACTCTCCAGTTTTAGTAAATCAACCCCAATGTCTGCAGACATTTCTTGGATGGTCAGCCCCTAAAATGTAAAAGAAGAAGAAAACTGGTGCAGGAGGCTGCCAAGAGGCCTACAGCAACATTAAAGTGGAGTTCCACCCCCCCCAAAAAAAAAAAAAATCATTAACGTGCATAAAAAAAAAGAAAAAAAAAAAACATTTGGAGAAATTTTTTTTTTTTACTCACCTCTTAATGCCTGTTGCTAGGGGATCCCTTGTAATCTGCCTCCTTCAGCGCCTGGGCTCCTGATGTCACTTCTCTCGGCGCAGGAAGGGAGATCAGCCCTGCCCCTCCCTCTAGGCAATCATCTGGGACGCGTGACAGGTCCCAGATGATTGCGCGGCCAGTCGCGGCTCGCGCATGCGCAGTGGGTGCCCGGCGGTGAAGCCACAGCCGGGCGCCCACAGTTACAATGCCAGCACCGCCGGACCGGAGGGGGAAACGAACAAGGCTTCGATCCCCCACATCGCTGGACCCTGGGACAGGTAAGTGTCTGATTATTAAAAGTCAGCAGCTGCAGTATTTGTAGCTGCTGACTTTTATTTTTATTTTTTTAAGCGAAACTCCGCTTTAAATGAGCTGCAGGAATTTGTGGCAAGTACAAGTTGTGCACTACATGTGACATCAATCTCCAATATTTCTTATACATCTGTGCTGTGGGGTAGGTTGGTAAGATGGAAGCCTTTTCTTACTAAGAAAAAAATATTCAATTCTGGCTACAATTTGCAAAAACCTAAATCAAGTCTGCCAAAAGCATGTTTGGAAAATGTGTTATGGTCTGATAGTGTAAAACCAAGACTGAACTTTCTGATCATATTTCCAAAAAGTGTGTTTGTTGATAAACCAAGACTTTGCATCACCAACCAAAATAAAAACAAAACACAACACCACATCATACCTACAAGTGAAGCATGGTGGTGGCAGCTATTTTTCTTCATCTGAAACTAGAGCTTTAGCCAAGGTGAAGGACTTATGAACAGTTCCAAACTTCAGTAAATTTTGACGCAAAACCTTCAAAACCTCTGCTAAAAAGCTGAGCACAACAGCACAACAATGACCCAAAGCATACCTCCAAATCAACAAAAGAATTGCTTCACCAGAAGAGGATCAACGTTTAGGTTTGGCTCAGCCAGAGCCCCTGACTTGAATCCATATGAAAATCCGTAGGGTGATCGATCTGAAGAGGGCTGTGCACAGGAGATGTTCTCACACTTTGACAGATTTGAAGCGCTTTTTACAAGGAAGAGTGGGCAGAGATTCCTGAGGCAAGTTGTGCCATGCTGATTTCTACCCCAAAAGACTGAATGCTCTTATAAAGTCAAAAGTGCTTCAACACAGTATTATTACATTATATACAGGATTTATATAGCGCAGACAGTTTACGCAGTGCTTTACAACATGAGGGCAGACAGTACAAGTACAATACAATTCAATACAGGGGGGAATCCGCAAGCCCTGCTCTTAAGAGGGAGGGTCAAGTTATACAAAAAGGGTAATAGCTGTGGGGGATGAGCTAATGGAGAAAATAGTGCATTTGTTAGATGGAGGCAGGATAGGCTTCTCTGCAGAAGAAAAGTTTTCAGGGATAGCCTAAAAGTGGATACATTTGGAGACAGTCTGACAGATTGGGGTAGGGTATTCCAGAGGACGGACGAGGCTCGGGAGAAGTCCTGGAGGCAGATATGGGAGGAGGTGATGAGGGAGCTAGAGAGCAGGAGGTCTTGGGAGGAACAGAGATGGCGATTAGGTTGGTATTTTGAGACTAGGCTAGTGAGGTAGCTGGGGGCCAGAGTTGTGGATGGCTTTGTAACTTATTGTAAGTAATTTGAATTTAGAAAAATACTTTATCGTTTAAGGGAGGAATATTTATGCAACAGCGTTATTTTAAGTTTTTGTATTTTAATTTTTTTTTTTCCTTTTTAACTTCAGCTATGGAAGGTTTTACCCCTTCATGACCAGGCCATTTTTGCTCTTTTGCTATCCCACAAATAGAGATTTCTTTTGGTGCCATTTGATCACCACTGGTGTTTTCTATTTTTGTACTATAAATCGAAAAAAAGACAGAAATTCCTGACAAAAACCAAATATTTTTACTTTCTGCTATAAAACATGCAAAAAAAAAAAAAATCATATTTCTTCATAAATTTTGGCCAATTTGTATTCTGCTACATGTTTTTGATGAAAAAAATCCCAATAAGCAGGGCTCTCCGATTCCTCCTGTATTGAATTGTATTGTAACTGTATTGTCTGCCCTCATGTTGTAAAGCGCTGCACAAACTGTTAGCGCTATATAAATCCTGTATAATAAAATAAGTGTATATTGACTGGTTTGCATGGAAGTTATAGCACCTACAAACTATGGTATGTGTACAGGTATTAAATTTTTTTTTTATACTACTACGGCGGTGATCAACGGCTTAGGCTACTTTCACACTGAGGCGCTTTACAGGTGCTACAGCGCTAAATAAATAGAGCCTGTAAAGAGCCTCTCCTGTCTCTCTGAGGGCTTTCACACTGTATCGGTGCGCTTGCAGGATGGTAAAAAAAAGTCCTGCAAGCTGCATTTTTGCAGCGCTATAGGAGCGGTGAATACACGATCCTATAGTTTGATCACAACGTCGTGACGTAAGGTCACGAGGTCTTGATGTGGAACGCACGCTCCTCGAAGACCCGAAGGTGTTAGGTGTATAGTCGCTGAGCTTACAGATCTTTATGCCTACCCTTTCTGGTTACTTTAGCACTCCACATGTTATTATTATATGTAACAGGAAGCCTAACAATCTTATATATGGGGATTAATAAGATAAAATTCATGGTGCTGGAACGCAAGGCAGATACCAATAGAGAGGCTTGGAACGCACGTGGGTCCGCCGTCTTGGACGACCCGGAAGTGCTGGATTAGATACTGTACGAGCTGGATTCTCATCATAGGGGTCAGTGTCTTTATTAAGGAGTATGGCTGCAATGGATGAGCACCCCAGACGAAGTCTAGTGAGACGAAACGCATCGGAGGACTCCACTGCCACCACAATTTTACACTAAAACACTTTTTAAACTACTTAAATGTAAGTGTTTTACTTTTATTAAATATTTTCCCTGTTTACGGAATTACGCTATGTGGCCCCTTTTTTATTTCCTATGGGCCATTTCCCTGGATATATAACCACCTATATGGAGAAGATCCTCCTGTGAAGGCTCTCAGGACCCCAATTACTGTCGGCTCCCAAGGCTCCTCCTTCATTGCCGGTGGGCAATATAAGCTGGTTTGACCCATAGAGCATAACTTTCTGGTGAGCCTCCATTTCACTTTGGTGGTGGTATTATCACACTGACATTTTCACTTTTCATCTACTAGATTGACTACTCACATGGTGATCAGAACTGCTTCATTTCAAAATGGACTGTGATTAACCATTATACATGATTGATATTTAGAGAACATTAGAGACTTTATTTTTATTATGTTTTATTATATTTTTCTCACTATACAAGTTTTATTGTATCTCACTACTTATTATGGTTATTTAATTTAGTACCACAGTGCTACACTTTGTTACACTTTTTGTTTTGAGCAAAATTTCTATTTGTTGTGTTAGCTGCTAAATCACTGAGCAAGCGCAGGTTTTTGGTTTTATTATATACTATTATAACATGAACTTTTCTTGTATCATTAGTATAATAAAACTGTAACATTAACTAATAACAAAATGTATCACAAATCTAGTTCCCAGACTGCTACAGAGTAGAGCAATGCTTCTCAACTGGGGTGCTGTGAGCATGGGTCCTTGTTTGTCCTGGATCAGCATCTTAAGTCGCCATGTCGGCAACCCGGCCCCCAGCATCATAACAACCAATGACACTCTATGGCTAGAACACATGGCGTCATTTGTTTCTATGGTGTTGATGGCTGACCAGTCTGCACTGTGGAATCACATGATGCTGATCCAGGGCAGGTGGCAAGCAGGGCTGTCCAGCATTCAGGGGCGGACGGAGGTCCCACTCCTCGAGACCAGTTCCACCACCTCCTGCCCTCTGCTGCTAGAGTCAGAAGGTAGGGCTCTGATGTGAAGAGGGGACTGTGTGATTGGGGGGACTCTGATGTGATGGGGGGATTCAGACAAAAAGGACGAATTTGGACGTGAAAGGCAGTGGCGGTACGTCCATAAGGGTGCATGGTCGCCGCCCCCTCTCTCCAGCCACCCCTCTATCACCAATAGAAAGAGTCATGCATTACATGAATCTATCAATGGCCGCCTCTGTCACCGGGGCGGGGTATTTTTTTTGAAGCACCTGATTAGAGCCGTAGGCTCTAATAGGCATCAAAAACGGTAAACAGCGAGCGCCATACATGGCGCCCGCAGTTTACACAGCTGTGTTGGGAAAGCGAATGAATATTTGCTTTCCTAACACTGAACCGCATCTCCGCCAATCAGGTGCTCGGGTCTGTTACCCGCCACCTGATTGGCTGAAACGACAGGCGCTGTGATTGGACGCCTATCAGGCATCCAATCATAGCAGAGGACGGAAAGAGAAGCGGGAAAAGACAGAGGAGCATGGAGGACACCGCTCGCAGCCGTAACCCGCTGCCCCACCGAGAGACAGGGTAAGTGCCGGGCAGACGGCGGGCGGGGGGGCACACTGCCAGCATTTGACGTACACAGTGGGAGCATTTGATATGGCACAGTGGCTGCGTTTGATGGGCACAATGGGAGAATTGATATGGCACAATGAGAGCATTTGATATGGCACAGTGGCAGCATTTGATGGGCACAGTGGCAGCATTTGATGGGCACAGTGGGAGCATTTGATATGGCACAGTGGGAGCATTTGATATGGCACAATGGGAGCATTTGATATGGCACAATGGGAGCATTTGATATTGCACAGTGGCAGCATTTGATGGGCACAGTGGCAGCATTTGATGGGCACAGTGGGAGCATTTGATGGGCACAGTGGAGCATTTGATATGGCACAGTGGGAGCATTTGATATGGCACAATGGGAGCATTTGATATTGCACAGTGGCAGCATTTGATGTACACAGTGGAAGCATTTGATATGGCACAGTGGCTGCGTTTGATGGGCACAGTGGGAGAATTTGATATGGCACAATGGGAGCATTTGATATGGCACAGTGGCAGCATTTGATGGGCACAGTGGCAGCATTTGATGGGCACAGTGGGAGCATTTGATATGGCACAGTGGGAGCATTGGAATATGGCACAATGGGAGCATTTGATATTGCACAGTGGCAGCATTTGATATGGCAGAGTGGGAGCATTGGATATGGCACAATGGGAGCATTTGATATTGCACAGTGGCAGCATTTGATGGCACAGTGGGAGCATTTGATATGGCACAGTGGCTGCGTTTGATAGGCACAGTGGCTGCATTTGATGGCACAGTGAGGCTGCAATTGATGGGGTTTTTTTTTCAGAATTTTTCAGTTTGTTTGCGCCCCCCAAAAAATTTTGAGCCCCAGCCGCCACTGGTGAAAGGTGTACTGGGATGTAAAGGGGGGCTTCTGATGTGATGTTAATTCCTTCCTTGTGTGTGTATCATTACCAGAGGTCAGGTTTCCAACTGATAAGAAACATTTAGCCTTTTTACATTTTAGACTGGGGTGCCTCAGGATTTGGCATTATTAAAAGGGTGGTGCTGCGACCTAAAAAAGGGACAGAGACTGTAGCAGTCTAAAAAAAAGGTTTGTAATAAGTTTACCTTTAGAACTTAAAGTGACTGCAAAGCTTTTTTTTTTTTTAGAAACAAACATGTTATACTTACCAGCTCTGTGCTAGTTTATCACAAAGAAGCCCGATCCTTGTTTCCCCGGGCCCCCTGCTGGCGCTGTCTCCTCCTCCCCCCTGCCGAGTGCCACCATAGCAAGCCGCTTGCTCTGGGGGCACTCGTGTGTGCTCGCTCCTAAGCCAGCTCTGTGTGTCCATTGACACACAGAGAGCAGCTTGTCCCTGGCCCCACCTTACTGGCTGTGATTGACAGCATCAGGAACCAATGTCTCCTGCTGCTGTCTCTCTGTCCAATGAGGAGAGAGAGAGCCGAGAGAGAAACTGCTCTCTGACACAGTGTTGGATCGAGATTGGGCTTAGGTAAGTATAAGGGGGGTGCTTCGGGGGGGCAGCACTTTTTTTACTTTATCCCTTCCTGCCGCCACCTCCCAGGCCCAGCTTCTAAATGCTGGGAGGCGGAGGGAGGCATTCGGGTCATGTGGCCACTGTGGTTGCTGTCACAAAGTCATGTGATCGGAAAGCTCCGGATCATAAGTATGCATCGG
>JBBGZY010002968.1:0-66451 GCA_037952925.1 Lithobates clamitans
TGATGGAGGGAGGAGGGGGGAGTGATGGAGGGAGGAGGGGGGGAGTGATGGAGGGAGGAGGGGGGAGTGATGGAGGGAGGAGGGGGGGAGTGATGGAGGGAGGAGGGGGGGAGTGATGGAGGGAGGAGAGGGGGGGAGTGATGGAGGGAGGAGGGGGGGAGTGATGAGGGAGGAGGGGGGAGTGATGAGGGAGGAGGGGGGAGTGATGGAGGGAGGAGGGGGGGAGAGATGGAGGGAGGAGTGATGGAGGGAGGAGGGGGGGGAGTGATGAGGGAGGAGGGGGGAGTGATGGAGGGAGGAGGGGGGGAGTGATGGAGGGAGGAGGGGGGGAGTGATGGAGGGAGGAGGGGGGAGTGATGGAGGGAGGAGAGGGGGGGAGTGATGGAGGGAGGAGGGGGGAGTGATGGAGGGAGGAGGGGGGGAGTGATGGAGGGAGGAGGGGGGAGTGATGGAGGGAGGAGGGGGGGAGTGATGGAGGGAGGAGGGGGGAGTGATGGAAGGAGGAGAGGGGGGGAGTGATGGAGGGAGGAGAGGGGGGGAGTGATGGAGGGAGGAGGGGGGGAGTGATGGAGGAAGGAGGGGGGAGTGATGGAGAGGATTCTGTGCCCCAGTTGGAGAGATTTAACCTCACTTCCTGTGTGGTCACAGGGCCAGGGAATGAGTGGAAATCCTCCCAATAAAGACACAGACACAAGTAACCAAGTATCTGCACCAAAGCTAGAATGCATTGTGTGTGGAGTTCCTCTTTAAGCTCTCGTCTGCCATAACAGAATGTGGTGATGAGGGTATAGAAGGAAGAAGTGGGTGAGGAAGGTGACATTACCTGCCTGTCCACATTGGGGAAGGTCGTCCATCGCAGGTCGGAGGTCTCTAGTTTGGTGTTCATGAGTGTGACTGCGGAGACACAAAGAGCGAGCGTCAGTCAGAGCCCAGAAATCCCCCCAATACTTCCCTCCATAATAAACAATACAACACATGTTACAGAGGTAAGCGAGGGAGTCTCCCTCCTCCAGCTGCACAGCCATCAATCATTCTGTTATTTTTTTCCCGGATGTACAATCCATTCCAGCCTTTGCTTGGAACTCGATTTCTTCTTCTTATAGCTCCTCCTATATCAAAGTGCAAATGGCCCCGCCCCTTTAATATCCACCATACATTACTTACTGGAAATGACCCGTCTGAGTCACGTGGGGAGCGGGGAGTGAGGAGCGGGGAGCAGGGAGTGAGGATCGGGGAGAGAGGAGCGGGGAGTGGGGAGTGAGGAGCAGGGAGTGAGGATCGAGGAGCGGGGAGCGAGGATCGAGGAGTGAGGAGCGGGGAGCAGGGAATAAGGATCGAGGAGTGAGGAGCGGGGAGTGAGGAGCGGGGAGCAGGGAGTAGGGAGTGAGGAGCAAGGATCGGGGAGAGAGGAGCGGGGAGCAGAGAGTGAGGATCGGGGAGTGAGGAGTGAGGAGCAGGGAGTGAGGATCGAGGAGCGGGGAGCAGAGAGTGAGGATCGAGGAGTGAGGAGCGGGGAGTGAGGAGCGAGGATCGGGGAGAGAGGAGCGGGGAGCAGAGAGTGAGGATCGGGGAGTGAGGAGCAGGGAGTGAGGATCGAGGAGTGAGGAGCGGGGAGCAGGGAGTGAGGATCGAGGAGTGAGGAGCAGGGAGTGAGGATCGAGGAGTGAGGAGCAGGGAGTGAGGATCGAGGAGTGAGGAGCGGGGAGCAGGGAGTGAGGATCGAGGAGTGAGGAGCGGGGAATGAGGAGTGGGGAGCAGGGAGTGAGGAGTGAGGAGTGAGGAGTGAGGAGCGGGGAGTGAGGAGCGGGGAATGAGGAGTGGGGAGTGAGGATCGGGGAGAGAGGAGCGGGGAGCAGGGAGTGAGGAGCGGGGAGTGAGGAGCGGGAGTGAGGAGTGAGGAGTGAGGAGCGAGGAGTGAGGAGTGAGGAGCGGGGAGTGAGGAGCGGGGAGTGAGGAGTGAGGAGTGAGGAGCGGGGAGTGAGGAGCGGGGAGTGAGGAGTGAGGAGTGAGGAGTGAGGAGCGAGGAGCGAGGAGTGGGGAGCAGGGAGCGAGGAGCGGAGATGTATGTAGGCAGTAGCTGAGTCTTGTAATGTCAGTCATGGATCAATGAGGAACATCTGGAGTCCTACTGATACTTCTTTACTGGCCGACTTCAAAGCTGAAGCTTATTCTGCTTGTATTTTGACCCCCCCAATCAGCATGATAAAGAGATTTATAAATAAAACATTTCAGTTCTCATTATATTTCTTATTTTATTTTTATAATATATGTCATCATTGGGTCTCTGTGCTTCTCTATGCAGTGCAGGCATATCATGGCTGGTGGGAGGGGCTTCCTGAAAACATCACTGCCCCCGGCCTCAGTACTCTTCTCAAGAGCCCTCCGTCCTGATACAAGCAGTGGGCTGTCTCTTGGGAGGAGTCAGATGTCTTGCTAGGTGGATGTCAGCCTGGAGGAGTGGTCATTGCTGGGCCGGTTGATTCCTGGGGCCCTAATCCATTCCCCCCATTTCCTGGGGCCCTAAACCTTTTCCTCCAATTCCTGGGGTCCTAAATCATTTCCTCCAATTCCTGGGGCCCTAAACCTTTTCCTCCAATTCCTGGGGCCCTAAACCTTTTCCTCCAATTCCTGGGGCCCGAAACCTTTTCCTCCAATTCCTGGGGCCCTAAACCTTTTCCTCCAATTCCTGGGGCCCTAAACCTTTTCCTCCAATTCCTGGGGCCCTAAACCTTTTCCTCCAATTCCTGGGGCCCGAAACCTTTTCCTCCAATTCCTGGGGCCCTAAACCATTTCCTCCAATTCTTGGGGTCCTAAACTAAATCCTCCAATTCCTGGGGCCCTAAACAATTTCTACAAATTCCTGGGGCCCTAAACCATGTCCTCCAATCCCTTGGGTCCTAAATCATTTCCCCCAATTACCGGGGCCCTACACTTTTTTTCCCTTTTAATTCATGGGGCCCTAAACCATTCCCAGGGGCCTTAAATCATGTCCTCTAATTCTTGGGGCCCTAAACCATTTTTCTCCAATTCCTGGGGCCCTACACTTTTTTTTTCCCCCTCTAATTCCTGGAGCCCCTAAACCGTTTCCCTCAATTCCTGGGGGTTCTAAATCATTTCCCCCTCAAGCAAATTTCTGTAAATCACGTGGGAAATCCCGAAATCGGTACCTCCAGCACAGGGGACAACGTATCTCTAAGTCTACAATTCTGCAGGCTCCTCCTTCCTGCCCCGCCTCCTGCTCTTCTAATGACATCACCACACTGGTAACGCCCCCACCCTTAGATCCTCCCCGCCTCCGCGGAGCAGACGCTCTCTCCCTGCAAGCCTGACTTCATCTTTCAGCCAGTAGGTGGCCCCCCCCCCCCCGGCACCCATTGCCCGAGTCACTGACTGGGAGAACAATGGTGGAGGAGAAGAAAAGGGACGTCAGTGACACCTGAGTGTATTGTGTGCGCGGTCTGTGACGGCGGGGAATCTGGCGTTTGTCCTTTGTTCCGTGTCGCCGGGAGCGGAATACCTTGTGACAATGGGAGCAGCTGCCAGGTACAGGTGGCACGAAACCCTTTGTCTATTGTCCTGGATGGCTGGCATTGTACAGAACAGACTGCGGGGGAGGGGCACAAAGTGGAAAATTTTGGATGGAGCGGGGGAAGGGTTGGTGAAATCTCTTCTCACATTTTGCAGTGACCCCGAGACAGGAAGTCTGCGGAATCTCCCCAACGGGGGACCCAACCCCCCCCCCAATGCCGTGCAAAACCAAATAAATGAACGCCAACACTGCAGACGCCAAAAGTTTGGTGCCAGTAAAGATCTGTGACTACCGGGTGGCGTTCTGTGACTTTGGCCCCGCCTCCCTCCCGCCAGCCAATCAAGAAGGTTGGGACGGCATGGGGCGGACTCAAGGAAACCTGCACTGAGCAAACTACAGGGGAGGCCATTGTTGCCCTCCGCCTGGCTGTCTCTGGATTAAATACGATCAATCTGCTCCAATTCGTGGGATTTTCCATTACTTCCTGTCTCAACACACAAAACAGGAAGTAGTATGAAATCTCTCCAAAGTAAAAGGAAATCTCCGCTCAGGTGTCACCAGAACAGGCGCCCCCATTAGAAGATTTCTCTTTTCTTGCTGTTCTGGTGACAACTCAGAATTTTGGATTTCTCATAATTTTTTGGGGCCGGTTCACGTTACAGGGGTTATTTAAAAAAAAAAAAATGTAATAAATAAATAAAAAATAATAAAAATTGCAATTAAGCGTTCAAGCATTCCCGAATAATCCTCACAATGTGTCTAAATATGTTCATTTCCTATGATCATCGGCTCCATCTAGTGGCCAACGTGCGGTATTTTCCCTGAAATACTACATTAAAAGGAAAATACTACAATATGGCCACTAGATGGAGCTGATGATCATGGGAAATGAACATATCGAACGTATGACAAGTTATAGGGGTTATTTGGCCGCATTCCCGAATAATCCTCATAATGTGTCTAAATAGGTTCACTTCCTATGATCGTCAGCTCCATCTAGTGGCCATGGTGTGGTATTTAAATAATCCCTGTAATTTGTCATACGTTCAATATGTTCATTTCCCATGATCATCAGCTCCATCTAGTGGTCATGTTGTAGTATTTTACCTATTGTAGTATTTCAGAAAAAATACCGCATGTTGGCCACTAGATGGAGCTGATAATCATAGGAAACGAACATATTGAACGTATGACAAATTACAGGGATTATTTGACCGCATTCCCGAATAATCCTCATAATGTCTCCAAATAGGTTCACTTCCTATGATCGTCAGCTCCATCTAGTGGCCAATGTGTGGTATTTTCCTGAAATACTACAAAAAAAAAATAATACATTATGACCACTAGATGGAGCTGATGATCATGGGAAGTGAACCTATTTAAATGTATATGACAAAATGACAGGAATGATTTTGACCGCATTCAAGCATTTCTGAATAAACCTCATAAAATTCTTTTACTTCCTGTCTCAACGCGTAACAGGAAGTGAGATAAAATCTCTTCAAATGAAGGTAAATACTACAATAAAGGAAAATACTACAATAAAGGAAAATACTACAATAAAAGGAAAATACTACAATAAGGGAAAATACTACAATAAAAGGAAAATACCACAATAAGGGAAAATACTACAATAAAGGAAAATACTACAATAAAGGAAAATATTACAAAAAGGGAAAATACTACAATAAGGGAAAATACTACAATAAGGGAAAATACTACAATAATGGAAAATACTACAATAAAGTAAAATACTACAATAAAGGAAAATACTACAATAAGGGAAAATACTACAATAAGGGAAAATACTACAATAAGGGAAAATACTACAATAAGGTAAAATACTACAATAAGGGAAAATACTACAATAAGGGAAAACACTACAAGGAAAATACTACAATAAGGGAAAATACTACAATAAGGGAAAATACTACAATAAAGTAAAATACTACAATAAAGGAAAATACTACAATAAAGGAAAATACTACAATAAAGGAAAATACTACAATAAGGGAAAATACTACAATAAGGGAAAATACTACAATAAGGGAAAATACTACAATAAGGGAAAATACTACAATAAAGTAAAATACTACAATAAAGGAAAATACTACAATAAAGGAAAATACTACAATAAAGGAAAATATTACAAAAAGGGAAAATACTACAATAAGGGAAAATACTACAATAAGGGAAAATACTACAATAAGGGAAAATACTACAATAAAGTAAAATACTACAATAAAGTAAAATACTACAATAAGGGAAAATACTACAATAAGGGAAAATACTACAATAAGGGAAAATACTACAATAAAGTAAAATACTACAATAAAGGAAAATACTACAATAAAGGAAAATACTACAATAAAGTAAAATACTACAATAAGGGAAAATACTACAATAAGGGAAAATACTACAATAAAGTAAAATACTACAATAAAGGAAAATACTACAATAAAGTAAAATACTACAATAAAGGAAAATACTACAATAAGGGAAAATACTACAATAAAGGAAAATACTACAATAAAGTAAAATACTACAATAAAGGAAAATACTACAATAAAGTAAAATACTACAATAAAGGAAAATACTACAATAAGGGAAAATACTACAATAAGGGAAAATACTACAATAAAGGAAAATACTACAATAAAGGAAAATACTACAATAAAGGAAAATACTACAATAAGGGAAAATACTACAATATGACCACTAGATGGAAAAAAAATGTATTTCCTTTGTAAACAAATTTTCAATACTATATACCGTATATACTCGAGTATAAGTCGAATTTTTCAGCACATTTTTTTGTGCTGAAAGTGTCCCCCTCGACTTATACTCGAGTCAAGCACTTTTCTGCAGCAAAAAAATTCATTTTCCGAACCGACTTTGGGGCCCCGTATGTCAGGGCCACTTGGTGCTAGGAACCCCAAAATTGGTGTGCAAACCCAGTGGAACTGATACCACAACATACCCAAAAGCTGAAGTTCCTATCACTAAGTGGCCCCGAGATACGGGGCCCCAAAATCGGTTCGGAAAATGTCATTCTCTGCTGCAGAAAAGTGCTTGACATTTTCTGAACCGAATTTGAGGCCCCGTATCTCAGGACCACTTGGTGCTAGAAACCCCAAATTTGGTGTGTAAACCCAGTGGAACTGGTACCATAACATATCCAGAGCTGGGGTTCCTAGCACTAAGTTGCCCCGAGATACGGGGCCCCAAAACCGGTTCGGAAAATGTCATTCTCTGCTGCAGAAAAGTGTTTGACATTTTCTGAACTGATATTTGGGGCCCTGTATCTCGAGGACACTTGGTGCTAGAAACCCCAGCTTTGGATATTTTATGGTGCTAGTTCCACTGGGTTTGCACACCAAATTTGGGGTTCTTGGCACTAAGTGGCCCCGAGATACAGGGGCCCCAAATTCGGTCAACTGTGTCCATCTGCAGCAATGTCATTTCGGGACCCTTTGGGTTCAGAGACCCCAAATTTTGGCTGCAGCTAGGGGGCATCTAGGAACCCTTAACTACCGAGTTTGAAGTTCAGGGGACCTATGGCTGCAAATGGGCATAGTGAGGCATGCAAATGGGCACAGTGAGGCATGCAAATGGGCACAGTGATGCTGCAAATGGGCATTGTTGACCCTCTTTTCCACTTACAGTAGCTGTGCATTTCTCACCCTCGTCTTATACTCGGGTCAATAAGTTTTTCCCATTTTTTTGTGGTAAATTAGGGCCTCGACTTATACTCGGAACGACTTACACTCGAGTATATACGGTAACCATCTACAAGTGCTTTATGGCGGAACAGCAAGTAGCTGAGGGAATACCACTCCAATACACACACTATGAATTTATTCAATGTGATGTCATATCCTGGCATTGTGTAATCGTTTGTTGCATGTATTGTTTCTCATTTATAAAATTTTCTTGATTTTTAATAATAAATATTATTATAACAATGTTTTTGAATTAATTTGCCTTAAAATTCCCAAAAACGAGGTTAATACTGTTACTATTAATAATTAAAGCTTTTTTTGGGGGGGGGTTGCTTTGTTGGGTAATATTTTTACACTTTTAACACATATTTGCACGTTTTACATTGAAAAAAAAGCGCAAAATGTAAAAAAAAATAAAAAATAAAAAATACATTAAAATATAAAAAAAAATAACAATAAAATGTATTTCCTTTGTAAATAACTTTTCAATGCTTTGTACCACTGCTGACAGCTGAAGTGTAAACCAAACTGTTGCGGTAGGGATCAGTAATTGGTTTTGGCGAATACCAAAAAAAAGTATCAGTACTCATACAAAAAAAAATATTAACGGTGCATCTCTAATTACAACTTTTAAAAAAAAGTTATTATTACCATGAAAAATAATGCTGTTGGCTTATTTAACAATCCAATGTGGCCGCCCCCTTCTACATACAGAATGACTATACACAGGAACAATGCACAATATAAACACTGATAAGATTACCTATATATAAAGCTGACGTCTTTCATGTGTATATCTAAGAAAAACAACAACCGCAGTTCCTCTTAACCACTTAGGATCGGACCGGAGATGAAGGGTGCAGGGTGCCGAGGGCTGATATGGCACAGGCGGCACTGAGATGCAGGAGATGGTGGCAAGAATGGCATTGTCATAGATGGCCAGCACTGTGCTGTATGAGGCTGGCACTGAGAAAAAAAACGAGGACAGGTGGTGCTGGGGTTTAGTAGCAATGGTCTCCATGTGGCAGCAGAGTGGGGATGGCAGTGCCAGCCCAAGGCAGGGACCAGGGAACATGCCATAAAGAAGACTGAGAATAACTAGCCTCCATAGGAAAGATGGAGAGTGGGCTGTGACTAGGTTGGCACAGGTACAACGATGCAAATGAATATGGTATCTGGTGTAGTAGAACCCCAATTTGGCCAGCTTGGCACAGATGAGGTTATGCGGTAACATGCTATATGGCGGTCCTGACACAGACAACATGAAGGAGTAGACAGCAGACATGGCAGTTATGCCTCAGTGTAGGCAATACACCAAGACTGGTATAGCTGAGGTTCTACAGTGATATACACTGGCACACATGGTGGGTTTGGTGCAAATTCCAAAAGATGGAGCCGAATGCACAGTTTGGTGAAGATGGCACACACTGGGTCACCTAAAAGACAGCCAGGTGGCATAACTGGCATTAGGATTATGGGTGCAGTGGAGTATGGAGATGGACTATGCGTACAGAAAAGTATAGAGATGGATTATGGGTCTTAGTAGGATACCGAAATGGATTATGGGTCTAGTAGGGTCTGGATATGGATTATGGGTCTAGTACGATACGGAGATGGATTATGGGTGCAGTAGGATACAGAGATGGATCCTTGGTCTAGTAAGATACAGAGATGGATTTTGGATCTATTGAGGTACAGAGATGGGTTATGGGTCTAGTAGGGTACGGAGATGGATTATGGGTCTAGTAGGGTACGGAGATGGATTATGGGTCTAGTAGGGTATGGAGATGGATGCATTATAGGTCTAGTAAGGTATGGAGATGAATTATGGGTCCAGTTAGGTACAGAGATGATGGATCATGGGTCTATTGGGGTACAGAGATGGATATGGATGCAGCAAGGTACGGAGGTGGATCATGGATCTAGTAAGGTACAGAGATGGATTATGAGTCTAGTAGGGTAGGGAAATGAATTATGGGTCTAGTAAGGTATGGAGATGGATTATGGGTCTAGTAAGGTATGGAGATGGGTTATAGGTCTAGTAAGGTATGGAGATGGATCAGGGGTCTAGCAGGGTACGGAGATGGATTATGGGTCTAGTAGGGTACAGGGATGGATTATGGGTCTAGTAGGGTACAGAGATGGATTATGGGTCTAGTAGGGTACAGAGATGAATATGGATGCAGCAAGGTATGGAGATGGACTATGGGTCTAGTAAGGTACGGAGATGGATTATGGGTCTAGGAAGGTATGGGGATGGACTATGGGTCTAGGACGGTACAGAGATGGATTATGGGTCTAGGAAGGTATGGAGATGGATTATGGGTCTAGGAAGGAATGGAGATGGATTATGGTTCTAGTAGGGTACGGAGATGGATTATGGGTCTAGGAAGGTAGAGATGGATTTTGGGTCTAGTAGGGTACAGGGATGGATATGGATGCAGCAATGTATGGAGATGGTTTATGGGTCTAGTAGGGTACGGAGATGGATTATGGGTCTAGGAAGGTATGGAGATGGATTATGAGTCTAGTAGGGTACAGAGATGGATATGGATGCAGCAAGGTATGGAGATGGATTATGCGTCTAGTAGGGTACAGAGATGGATTATGGGTCTAGGAAGGTATGGAGATGGATTATGGGTCTAGGAAGGTATGGAGATGGATTATGGGTCTAGGAAGGTATGGAGATGGATTATGGGTCTAGTAGGGTACAGAGATGGATTATGGGTCTAGGAAGGTATGGAGATGGATTATGGGTCTAGGAAGGTACAGAGATGGATTATGGGTCTAGGAAGGTACGGAGATGGATTATGGGTCTAGGAAGGTATGGAGATGGATTATGGGTCTAGGAAGGTATGGAGATGGATTATGGGTCTAGGAAAGTACGGAGATGGATTATGGGTCTAGGAAGGTACGAAGATGGATTATGCTTCTAGGAAGGTACATAGATGGATTATGGGTCTAGGAAGGTACAGAGATGGATTATGGGTCTAGGAAGGTATGGAGATGGATTATGGGTCTAGGAAGGTATGGAGATGGATTATGGGTCTAGGAAGGTATGGAGATGGATTATGGGTCTAGGAAGGTATGGAGATGGATTATGGGTCTAGGAAGGTATGGAGATGGATTATGGGTCTAGTAGGGTACAGAGATGGATTATGGGTCTAGGAAGGTATGGAGATGGATTATGGGTCTAGGAAGGTATGGAGATGGATTATGGGTCTAGGAAGGTACAGAGATGGATTATGGGTCTAGGAAGGTATGGAGATGGATTATGGGTCTAGGAAGGTACGGAGATGGATTATGGGTCTAGGAAGGTATGGAGATGGATTATGGGTCTAGGAAGGTACAGAGATGGATTATGGGTCTAGGAATGTATGGAGATGGATTATGGGTCTAGGAATGTATGGAGATGGATTATGGGTCTAGTAGGGTACAGAGATGGATTATGGGTCTAGGAAGGTACAAAGATGGATTATGGGTCTAGGAAGGTATGGAGATGGATTATGGGTCTAGGAAGGTATGGAGATGGATTATGGGTCTAGGAAGGTACAGAGATGGATTATGGGTCTAGGAAGGTACAGAGATGGATTATGGGTCTAGGAAGGTACATAGATGGATTATTTGTGCAGCAGGATATAATAAGCAGCTAACAGACTGTGTTTGATGCCAGTGGAAAATAAGTACATAGGCGATTTGCGCAGTGACCCCCGTGACCGTTAACAAGAACCAATAATGGCATGGCGCCCAATTTGGTGCACATATGCGCCATTGTGGTTTAGCGCAATCTGTGTGAAGGCAACAGCTGGCACTGATCTCGGCTACCCACGCCGGTACTAGGGTGATCTTGGCACGGATGGCGACATCCATCAGTAAGTGGCTGTTTGGCAGAGGCCGCGGTGCGGCAGATTGGGAGATGTGTGTACAACAAGGTGATAAGGAGAGGAAAGATCAGACCTTCTGGGAAGAGTCAATATTGACTCTCTAACGCCAGTGTGTCGGGGCCGAGACAAGGGCACGGGGGACACTGGTGAGGAGGTGACGCAGGCGGCGTTATCTCCCCGGGAATATAAAACGCGGCAGATGTGAGGGAGAAAGTGATTTTCACGTGGCAGCCCTATCGGATGGGCGCTCGGCCAGGGGCGGCCAACATAGGTGCGCGGCTTGGCACGCAGGCACGAAGGGGGTTAACGGTGACTGGGAAAGCCGAGATTTATCTGCTCACGGCGGTTCGCGGCTCGCGTTACAGGTGTCTTCGGGGCGACGCTCTGAGGACTCTTTCACACGTTTTGAATGGGCAGGGAAATGAATGAACCGTCTTGAGTTTCAGGCGGACGGGCCGGTTAGATCGGGTGTGTCTGGATGAGGTTTCCTGCACGGCAAAACTTTATAATGAGCGCAGGGGTGGGCGGAGCTTCCCGATGCGGGTCACCGGGCGCCTTTCCAAAAATAATAGGGCTACACAGGGCAGGGTATAAACAGGCATGGAAGTCTGAAGAGAACCTGTCTATGGATTATGGAAGAGTTACATAAATGTTACTTTGTATCTTTATTTCATATGATTTAATCCCTTCAGCTTCTTCCTGTGCACACCGCCCACGGAGCTGAGAAAACTTCACATTCCGCATTATTCACCAACAACGCATCCTCACCCAACACAACACAACACAACACAACACAACACAACACAACATAACACAACACACTATACAAACATGTCAGCTGGAAGGATACTTCTTATTATAAGACATCCAAAAACCGGAACCAAACTAAAAACACACAATTTTCTACTTTGTTCAGTGTTAGTATTTTTTTTTAAAACCTGTCACATTAGATTAAAAAAAAAAATCTCCTGTCTGGACAATGTTTATAAACAATGTTACTTTGTATCTTCCATCTGATCAATGTTTATAAACAATGTTACTTTGTATCTTCCATCTGATCAATGTTTATAAACAATGTTACTTTGTATCTATGTATCTCCCGCCTGAGCAATGTCTATAAACAATGTTACTTTGTTTATAAACATTGATCAGATGGAAGATGCAAAGTAACATTGTTTATAAACATTGCTCAGATGGGAGATGGATGCAAAGTAACATTGTTTATAAACATTGCACAGACACGAGATAGAGAGAAAGTAACATTGTATCTTCCATCGGATCAATGTTTATAAACAATGTTACTTTCTCTCTAATGTTTATAAACAATGTTACTTTGTATCTATGTATCTCGCCTGAGCAATGTCTATAAACAATGTTACTTTGTTTATAAACATTGATCAGATGGAAGATGCAAAGTAACATTGTTTATAAACATTGCTCAGATGGGAGATGGATGCAAAGTAACATTGTTTATAAACATTGCACAGACATGAGATAGAGAGAAAGTAACATTGTATCTTCCATCTGATCAATGTTTATAAACAATGTTACTTTCTCTCTATCTCCTGTCTCTGCAATGTTTATAAACAATGTTACTTTGTATCCATCTCCCGTCTGAGCAATGTTTAAAAACAATGTTACTTTGTATCTTCCATCGGATCAATGTTTATAAACAAAGTAACATTGTTTATAAACATTGCTCAGACAGGAGATAGATGGATACAAAGTAACATGGTTTATAAACATTGCGAGGACAAGAGATAGAGAGAAAGTAACATTGTTTATAAACATTGATCAGATGGAAGATACAATGTTACTTTCTCTCTATCTCTTGTCTGATTAATGTTTATAAACCATGTTACTTTGTATCCATCTATCTCCTGTCTGATCAATGTTTATAAACACTGTTACTTGGTATCTTCCACCTAATCAAAGTTTATAAACAATGTTGCGTTGTATCTCTCTATCTCCTGTCTGATTAATGTTTAAAAACAATAATACTTTGTATCTCTATCTCCCATCTGAGCAATGTTTAGAAACAATGTTACTTTGTATCTTCCATCTGATCAAAGTTTATAAACAATGTTTACAAACTTTGAAACAATATATTTTTATACAATATTACTTTGTATCTCTATCTCCCATCTGGGCAATGTTTATAAACAATGTTACTCTCTATCTCCTGTGTGAGCAATGTTTATAAACAATGTTACTTTGTATGTCTTTATCTCCTGTCTGATCAATGTTTATAAACACTGTTGCTTTGTATCTTCCATCTGATCAAAGTTTATAAACAACGTTTATAAACTTTGAAACAATATATTAATATACAATATTACTTTATATCTCTATCTCCCATCTGAACAATGTTTATAAGCAATGTTACTCTCTATCTCCTTTCCGATCAACGTTTATAAACAATGTTACTTTGTATCTTCCATCTGAACAATGTTTATAAACAATGTTACTTTGTATCCATCTCCCATCTGAGCAATGTTTATAAACAATGTTACTTTGTATCTCTTGTCTGATCATTGTTTATAAACAATGTTACCTTCTCTCTATTTCCCGTCTGATCAACGTTTATAAACAATGTTACGTTGTATCTTCCATCTGAGCAATGTTTATAAACAATGTTACTTTGTATCTCTCTATCTCCTGTCTGAACAATGTTTATAAACAATGTTACATTGTATCCAATCTCACATCTGAGCAATGTTTATACACAGTTTTACTATGTAGCTTCCATATTGATCAATGTTTACAAACAATGTTGCTTTGTAGCTCTATCTCCTGCCTGATCAAGGTTTATAAACAATAATACTTTGTATCTATCTCCCGTCTGATCAATGTTTATAAACAATGTTACTTTGTATCTCTATCTCCTGTCTGAGCAGTGTTTATAAACAATGTTACTTTGTATCTCTCTAGCTCCAATCTGAGCAATGTTTATAAACAATGTTACGTTGTATCTTCCATCTGAGCAATGTTTATAAACAATGTTACTTTGTATCTCTCCATCTCCTGTCTGAGCAGTGTTTATAAACAATGTTACTTTGTATCTCTCCATCTCCTGTCTATGGATTGAAGGTGAATGCTGAAGCAAAAGCTGTTTTTGTCATTATTCTCTTTATCAGGCTGTTCATGTTTATCTTTTTAATGGCGGAGTTCTGCTTTAGGTCTCCATTATATCTGATCTATAGTAGTAGTTGTGTATTTAGCACAGTGCGGTGTTTTTCATCGATGATATTACCGTCTGTCTACAATCACACAGTGTGTTGCAATCGCAGTTTTTTTTCACCATCACAGATATCTTTACACGTCTCCACGAATACATTCCTGACCTGTCACAGGATCTCCTGAGATCTTTTATCATCAGAAGCCATTAAGTGCCAACCCACTGATATTTTTCCTAGGCTGTCATCAGTCTGCTGCAGGCAGGAAGAAGCATTTCCTCCGTCTCCCCACCCCCCCTCCCCCCAGTGAATAAACAACATTGTAAATTTGTAGAAAGTGACAAGGCGAGGGGCTGCAGAAGCGGCTGATCTGTGTCCGGCATTTGTGAGCCAAGAACTGCACAGACTCCAGGATTGTAGATGGTAATTTAAAAAATGATACCTGAATAAATATGGCGCTGTCCTTCTGGAGAGGAAACAACGGACGCACATATGTAGAGGAGGAGGTCCAGTTTAAACCGTCTGACTCATGAAATGTCACAAGTCTGTCAGATGCTGCCCTGTCATCCGCCTGTCACAGTGTCACCCAGCTCCGGAGTGTGCTTGGCATCGCCAGCTATCAGCCACCTCCCCGCCCCGGACTATCGTAAAATAATGGCCGTGATATAATGTCCTCCCGGAGGTGCAATCTGTCACCGGCGGTGTTTACCGGACATGGCTGATGACAGATCACTGTACCAGCCCGCTGCCAGTACCATGTGATCACTGCGGCCAATCACAGCAGACCACATGGCAATCGTAAACAATGAGTGGCTTCCTTTCATGCTATATAAGGCTTACAAATGTGTTGCTAGCTGCGATTGGTCACCGTGATCACATGGTATACAGTGGGATGACTGATCAGTGCACCGGCCCGCTGCCAGTATCATGTGATCACTGTGACCAATCACCGCCCACTGCTCGCCGCCCATAGGAGTCCACAACCCACCTGCTGCCCCCCCCCCCCCCCGCAGGAGCTTGCAACCTGCCCGCTGCCCATAGGAGCCCCCAACCTGCCCACTGCCTGCCAACCACAGAAGTCCGCAACCCGCCTGCTGCCCCCCCGCCTGAAGGAGCTTGCAATTCACCTGCTGCCCGCCGCCTGTAGGAGCCTGCAACTCAGCCACTGGCCAACGTCTGTAGAAGCCCACAACCGGCCCACTGCCCGCAGGAGCCCACAACTCGCCCACTGCTTGCCGCGGATAGGAGTCCGCAACCCGCCTGCTGCCACCCTGCCAGTAGGAGCCCACAACCTGCCTGCTGCCCGCCAACCACAGGAGTCCGCAACCTGCCTGCTGCCCCCCCCCGCCTGTAGGAGCTTGCAACCCACCCGCTGCCTGCCGCCCATAGGAGCTCGCAACCCGGCAGCTGTCCACCGTCTGTAGGAGCCCGCAACCCACCCACTGCTCGCCGCCCATAGGAGTCCGCAATCCATCTGCTGCCCCCTGCCTGTGGGAGCTTGCAACCTGCCCACTGCCCGTAGAAGCCCGCAACCCGCCCGCTGCCCGTCAACCACAGGAATACGCAACCCGCCTGCTGCCCCCCCCGCCCGTAGGAGCTTGCAACCCACCTGCTGCCTGCTGCCCGTAGCCGCCCATAGCAGCCCGCAACCCGGCCGCTGCCAACCGTCTGTAGGAGCCTGCAACCTGCCCACTACCCGCAGGAGCCCACAACCCGCCCACTGCTCGCCGCCTATAGGAGCCCGCAACCCACCAACCACAGGAGCCTGAAACCCGCCTGCTGCCCCCCCGCCCGTAGGAGCTTGCAACCCACCCACTGCCCGCCACCCGTAGGAGCCCGCAACCCAGCCGCTGCCCACCGTCTGTAGGAGCCCGCAACCCACCCACTAACCACAGGAGCCCGCAACACGCCCACTGCTCGCCGCACATAGGAGCCCGCAACAAACCCGTTGGTTGCCCATAGGAGTCCGCAACCCACTGGCTGCCCCCCGCCCGCTGCCCGCCCGTAGGAGCCCGCAACCCACCCGCTGTCTGCCTTCTATAGGTCCCCGCAGCCCCACCGCCCGCAAACCTAGATGGGGTAAACCCAAGGGGGAGGTGACCAACTGGGGGGGCGGGGGGTGGGATTTGCTGCCCCCCCCCAAAAATAAAAAAACAAAATAGGGAGATCTGTCTGGGTAAATATTTTCTTTTAAGAAACACAAAAACCAAACCAATAAAAAATAGAATATAAAAATAGATGTAAAGAACAGAAAACAGATTCAGCTCTACAGAAGGACTTCATGTGAGTCCTGAAGAAATGTTTTCAAAACATAATTTATAAAATGTGAAAAACAAAGACAAAAGGTTGACCTGAACCTTCATAGAAGAGGGAGAAATGCGGAGAAGACGGCGCCGCCTCGGGACACGCTCCGCGCGACGTTTACACAAAAACAAGATCCTTCTACTTTCTAATTAGAAAAAGCTTTACAGGACAACTTCGGGCAACAAGTATTGCCAGTCCGTGAACTGGAAACAATCTCCAGCAAACAAAGCCGAAACCCGTTTACTCGCTCCTGAGATCCTTCTACCACATCGCTGGCAAATTCAGCAGGATTTCCACAGTGCTTGCGGGTGGAGAAAAAAAAAAAAAAAGCAGCTTCCTGTCACATGATTCTACGCTCATTTGAGTCAGAGTTTAATGGACCTCAAGACTTTTATTTTATAAATGTTCACCGTCCACAGTAAGGCCCCGTTCACATCTCAGCGTTTTCTAGCTTGAAGCTCTAAAATGCTGGAGGAGTGAAAAAAATCAATTATTCTCTATGGAGACATCTCCACTACAAGTCACCTGACAGCAAACGTCCCGAGCTCCAAAGAGTTCAGGAAGCTTTTTTGTGCAGCTCAAATCAGGCAAATTGGTGCGTTTTTGAAGCGTTTTTTGGTCCATAGAAATGCATAAAGGAGCTTGATTTGGGCCGTTTTTTTAGCATTTTCGTGTTTTGTTGCTTTTTTTCTGTTCAAATATAAAAAATAATTGGAAACAAGTAGACAAAAAACCCCTAACTCCAACCCTCAAACCTAATAACCCCTAATATTAACCCCCAACCCTAATCCTAACCCCTAACACTATTATTAACTCCTAAACCCTAATATTAAACTCTAACCCCTAATATTAACCCCTAGCCCTAATAAACCCTAACTCCTAACACTAAAAACCCCCAACCTTAACCCTAACACTAGTATTAACTACCAACCCCAATTCTAAACCCTAACCCTAATATTAACCCCCAACCCTAACCCCCTTATTAAACCCTAGTCCTAACTCTAATATTAAACCCCAGCCCCTAACACCATTAATCCCCAACGCTAATATTAACCCCTAACCCTTATCCTAAACCCTAACCCTTAAATTAACCCCTAACCCCAATAAACCCTAACTCCCAACACTAATAACCCCCAACCTTATCCCTAACACTAGTATCAACCACTAAACCCAACTCTAAACCCTAATATTAAACCCCAACCCTTATCCTAAACTATAACCCCAAACCTTAAAATGAAACACTAACACTAATAAACCCTAACTCCTAACACTAATAACCCCCAACCTTAACCCTAATACTAGTATTAACCACTAACCCCAATTCTAACCCCTAACCCTAATATTAACCCCTAACCCTTATCCTAAACTCTAACCCCTAACCCCTAGCCCTAATAAACCCTAAGTCCTAACACTAATAACCCTCAATCTTAACCCTAACACTAGTATTAACCACTAACCCCAATTCTAACCCCTAACCCTTATCCTAAACCCTAACCCCTAACACTAAAATGAACCACTAACCCTATTCCTAACCCTATTAAACCCTAACTCCTAAAACGAATAATCCCCTCCGAACCTTAACCCTAACACTAGTATTAACCACTAACCCCAATTCTAACCCCTAACCCTAATATTAACCTCTAACCCTTATCCTAAACCCCAACCCTAAAATTAACCCCTAGCCCTAATAAACCATTAATCCTAACACTAATAACCCCCAACCTTAACCCTAACACTAGTATTAACCACTAACTGCAATTCTAACCACTAACCCTTATCCTAAACCCTAACCCCTAACACTAAAATTAACCCCTAACGGTAATCCTAACCCCTAGCCCTAATAAACCCCAATCTTAACCCTAACACTAGTATTAACCACTAACCCCAATTCTAACCCTTATCCTAAACCCTAACCCCTAACCCTAAAATTAACCACTAACCCTAATAAACCCTAACTTCTAAAATGAATAATCCCCCCGAACCTTAACCCTAACACTAGTATTAACCACTAACCCCAATTCTAACCCCTAACCCTAATATTAACCTCAAACCCTTATCCTAAACCCCAACCCTAAAATTAACCCCTAGCCCTAATAAACCATAACTCCTAACACTAATCACCCCCAACCTTAACACTAATATTAACCACTAACCCCAATTCTAACCCCTAACCCTTATCCTAAACCCTAACACTAAAATTAACCCCTAACCCTAACCCCTAGCCCTAATAAACCCCAATCTTAACTCTCAAAAACGTGACCCTCTGGTGTGAATGCAGAGTAAAATCTGATTGTACAATCTCCTGCCGATCGGATTGGATAGTTCGCGTTGGTGCTCCCATTACAACATTGTATTTGATCATCTGATATA
This sequence comes from Lithobates clamitans, assembly GCA_037952925.1. Lineage (NCBI taxonomy): Eukaryota > Metazoa > Chordata > Amphibia > Anura > Ranidae > Lithobates > Lithobates clamitans. The sequence continues at coordinate 18,986 of JBBGZY010002968.1, forward strand.
ACAGCCAACGTGTTTCGGGAGTCGGAACCTCCCCCTTCATCAGGACCGGGAAGGTAAATGTATACATGAAAGGACACAAAGTAGCAAAACGAGTTGATTGTGACAAAATTTCTATTGGATACGTGATTAGCAGTAATCATTTTATGTAAATTTAGGCAACTTGTTTCGAGTCCTTCCCTGTACACATTGACATCCAGCCCTGATGAAGGGGGAGTGTTAACACCCTGAAACGTGTTGGTGGTTGTATTCAATGATCTGATGAACAAATAAAGTTTTCTTGGTCTCATTTTGGGTCAAACGCTCTTTATATACTTTTTGCATCTTCACCCCCCAGATGGGGGCGCTCTGTCTGCTGGGAGCGCCCTCACCAAGGGCCATGCTGAGATTGAATTGGGGTGACTATTGGTGATTCTCTATCTCTTGATGTTTGAGGAGCCTTTGATGGGTGAGATTTCAGAGCGAGGAGAGGAGAGGCACGGGACGGGTAATGAGTCCTCCTCAGGTCACGGCACGATCGGCGCTCAGGCAGAGCGAAACATGACTTGTGTTCTTTAATGTGGAGCCGCCAGGGGCCCCGGACAGGGCCCAACACGCCGGAGCCGCCACCTCTTCATCCACCGAGACTTTCATCTTCACACCTGATCATTGTCCTCCCTCCGGTATGTGTGAGCGCCATCCCACCAACGCCATCTCATTCCACTGATGTTCAGTTTGTAAAGACAAAACTTTTGTTTTAAGGGTTAAAGCAGAACTCCGGACATTTACTTCTCCCCACTAACCGGTATACAGACTGACCGAACCACAGCCGTATACTGTACATCATCCCTGAATACTACACCGGCCTGACTGCTCCCTGAACTCTGTGTTCTGTCATCCACCATCATCATCATCCTCATCATCATCATCGTCCTCCCCACTTATAGAAGATGAGACAGGACCTGACACCCACAGCTTCACTAGAACAGGAGGTGTCAGTGTATCCGTGAAGATACCAGTGAGGGTGTCAGGGTCCCAGGGGAGGTGTCGGTGTCCCAGTGAGGGTGTCAGGGTCCCAGTGAGGGTCCCAGTGAGGGTGTCAGGGTCCCAGTGAGGGTGTCAGTGAGGGTGTCAGGGTCCCAGTGAGGGTGTCAGGGTCCCGGTGAAGGTGTCAGGGTCCCGGTGAAGGTGTCAGGGTCCCGGTGAAGGTGTCAGGGTCCCGGTGAAGGTGTCAGGGTCCCGGTGAAGGTGTCAGGGTCCCGGTGAGGGTGTCAGGGTCCCGGTGAAGGTGTCAGGGTCCCGGTGAAGGTGTCAGGGTCCCGGTGAAGGTGTCAGGGTCCCGGTGAAGGTGTCAGGGTCCCGGTGAAGGTGTCAGGGTCCCGGTGAAGGTGTCAGGGTCCCGGTGAAGGTGTCAGGGTCCCGGTGAAGGTGTCAGGGTCCCGGTGAAGGTGTCAGGGTCCCGGTGAAGGTGTCAGGGTCCCGGTGAAGGTGTCAGTGTCCCGGTGAAGGTGTCAGTGTCCCGGTGAAGGTGTCAGTGTCCCGGTGAATGTGTCAGTGTCCCGGTGAAGGTGTCAGTGTCCCAGTGAAGGTGTCAGTGTCCCGGTGAGGGTGTCAGTAAGGGAGTCAGTGTCCCAGTGAGGGTGTCATGGTCCCAGTGAGGGTGTGAGGGTGTCATGGCCCCAGTGAGGGTGTGAGGGTGTCAGTGTCCCAGTGAGGGTGTCATGGTCCCAGTGAGGGTGTCAGGGTCCCAGTGTGTCAGTGAGGATGTGAAGGTGTCAGGGTCCCAGTGAGGGTGTCAGTGAGGGTGTGAAGGTGTCAGGGTCCCAGTGAAGGTCCCAGTGAGGGTGTGAAGGTGTCAGGGTCCCAGTGAGGGTGTGAAGGTGTCAGGGTCCCAGTGAGGGTGTCAGGGTCCCAGTGAAGGTCCCAGTGAGGGTGTGAAGGTGTCAGGGTCCCAGTGAAGGTCCCAGTGAGGGTGTGAAGGTGTCAGGGTCCCAGTGAGGGTCCCAGTGAGGGTGTGAAGGTGTCAGGGTCCCAGTGAGGGTCCCAGTGAGGGTGTGAAGGTGTCAGGGTCCCAGTGAGGGTCCCAGTGAGGGTGTTAAGGTGTCAGGGTCCCAGTGAAGGTCCCAGTGAGGGCTTGAAGGTGTCAGGGTCCCAGTGAAGGTCCCAGTGAGGGCTTGAAGGTGTCAGGGTCCCAGTGAAGGTCCCAGTGAGGGCTTGAAGGTGTCAGGGTCCCAGTGAAGGTGTCAGGGTCCCAGTGAAGGTGTCAGGGTCCCAGTGAAGGTGTCAGGGTCCCAGTGAAGGTGTCAGGGTCCCAGTGATGGTGTCAGGGTCCCAGTGATGGTCCCAGTGAAGGTGTCAGGGTCCCAGTGATGGTCCCAGTGAGGGTGTGAAGGTGTCAGGGTCCCAGTGAAGGTGTCAGGGTCCCAGTGAAGGTCCCAGTGAGGGTGTGAAGGTGTCAGGGTCCCAGTGAGGGTCCCAGTGAGGGTGTGAAGGTGTCAGGGTCCCAGTGAAGGTCCCAGTGAGGGTGTGAAGGTGTCAGGGTCCCAGTGAGGGTGTGAAGGTGTCAGGGTCCCAGTGAAGGTGTCAGGGTCCCAGTGAAGGTCCCAGTGAGGGTGTGAAGGTGTCAGGGTCCCAGTGAAGGTCCCAGTGAGGGTGTGAAGGTGTCAGGGTCCCAGTGAGGGTCCCAGTGAGGGTGTGAAGGTGTCAGGGTCTCAGTGAGGGTCCCAGTGAGGGTGTTAAGGTGTCAGGGTCCCAGTGAGGGTCTCAGTGAGGGCTTGAAGGTGTCAGGGTCCCAGTGAGGGCTTGAAGGTGTCAGGGTCCCAGTGAAGGTCCCAGTGAGGGCTTGAAGGTGTCAGGGTCCCAGTGAAGGTGTCAGGGTCCCAGTGAAGGTGTCAGGGTCCCAGTGAAGGTGTCAGGGTCCCAGTGAAGGTGTCAGGGTCCCAGTGAAGGTGTCAGGGTCCCAGTGAAGGTGTCAGGGTCCCAGTGAAGGTGTCAGGGTCCCAGTGAAGGTGTCAGGGTCCCAGTGATGGTGTCAGGGTCCCAGTGAAGGTGTCAGGGTCCCAGTGATGGTGTCAGGGTCCCAGTGATGGTCCCAGTGAAGGTGTCAGGGTCCCAGTGATGGTCCCAGTGAAGGTGTCAGGGTCCCAGTGATGGTCCCAGTGATGGTCCCAGTGAAGGTGTCAGTGAAGGTGTCAGTGAAGGTGTCAGTGAAGGTGTCAGTGAAGGTCCCAGTGAAGGTCCCAGTGAGGGTGTCAGTGTTTTATCAGAGACAATAAACCACAAACCACTAAAGTCAAAATAAACTACAGAACTAAATCTTTCCATCTATAGACAAGGACAGAGAGGAAGAGAGAAAGTGAACGAATCAAACAGATAACAGAAGTCGTGTTTTCTCTCCCCATCATGTCTTCTCCCTCATCTACAGTGCCTTGAAAAAGTATTCATACCCCTTGACATTTTCCACATTTTGTCATGTTACATCCAAAAACATAAATGTGTTTAATTGGGATTTTATGTGATGACAACACAAAGTGATACATAATTGTGAAGTGGAAGGAAAATGATAAATAGTTTTCAACATTTTTTTTACAAATAAATATGTGAAAAGTATGTGGTGTACATTTGTATGGCGCCCCCCGGAGTCAATACTTTGTAGAACCTCCTTTCTCTACAATCACAGCTGCAAGTCTTTTTGGGGATGTCTCTACCAGCTTTGCACATCTAGAGAGGGACATTTTTGCCCATTCTTCTTCTTTGTAAAATATCTCAAGCTCCGTCAGATTGGATGGAGAGCGTGTGTGAGCAGCAATTTTTCAAGTCTTGCCACAGATTCTCAATGTGATTTAGGTCCAGGACGCGGTTTCCAGTCGCCATTGCGGCCGGCGCCTGGATTTTGTCGAGCCCTGATGGGCAACACTAAATGTATTTAAGATACAATAAATTATTAATGTATCTTAAATAGAAATCTATCTTTAGATTATTTTTTTTTTACTCCAAAGGGATTTTATTAAAATAAATTTGATTAAAAAAAAAATCCTTTCATTTGCCCTCACTTCCTGTTACAGTGACAACAGTCTGACCAGACAGGAAGTGAGGTCTCTAATGGTGTGAAGCCCCCACAATGCTCCTGGCAGGTCATGTGACGAAGGCTGCCTAGGATGAGGCTGGGATTTGGTGCTGGCGTAGCTCAGTAGCGGCGCCCATGGCCGTGGCGTTGTACAGAGAAGTCATGGGCGCAGTGCGGAGATGACACAGGCTGGGTGTGTCTAGGTGCCCGGGGAAGAGTGAGGGGGAGGGGTAATTACAGGCTCGGCAGGCGGTGAGAGTGATGCCCCCGGGGTGGGGAACATGTTGCAGAGCTGTGACTGTACCACAGCCAGACACGCAACTTTCCCTGCAAGATGATGTGCCAGGGACCGCACGCCATACTGCCTCCCTATTGGCTGCTCGTCATCTGGGCTCCTGGGGGACCCCGTGGGCACCAAAGTCCATCAAAGTGCGGACATTAATCCCCCCCCCACCCCGGGCTTAACCAACCCGCAGCAGCTGGTCAGTTTAGTTGGTTAAGCCGAGCGCTCGCCAAACCGGTCGCTAATCCGAAGAGATAATAAGAGAGTGCGGGGGATTAGAGAATGGGACGGCCTGCCCAGCCAATCACAGCTAATTATACCCCTTCCCAGGGGCCACAGCCTTTGTCCGGGGGTCTTAAAGGGGATCTACATTTATTTTGTTTTGTTTTTTAGGATATACAATGTATATAAAAGAGATCAGCTTAACGTGAACCTTCAACCTGTCATCAGATAAGTCATGTAAAGCCGGTTCCTGGGGGTGTTCACAAATGCCTGACACAGATCAGCCCCCGACTATATCCTCTCACCTTGTGACATGCTACAATGTTACACTCTGATCACTGGGGGGAGAAGATACAATGTTACACTCTGATCACTGGGGGGAGAAGATACAATGTTACACTCTGATCACTGGGGGGAGAAGATACAATGTTACACTCTGATCACTGGGGGAAGAAGATACAATGTTACACTCTGATCACTGGAGGAGAAGATACAATGTTACACTCTGATCACTGGGGGGAGAAGATACAATGTTACACTCTGATCACTGGGGGAGAAGATACAATGTTACACTCTGATCACTGGGGGAGAAGATACAATGTTACACTCTGATCACTGGGGGGAGAAGATACAATGTTACACTCTGATCACTGGGGGGAGAAGATACAATGTTACACTCTGATCACTGGGGGAGAAGATACAATGTTACACTCTGATCACTGGGGGAGAAGATACAATGTTACACTCTGATCACTGGGGGGAGAAGATACAATGTTACACTCTGATCACTGGGGGAGAAGATACAATGTTACACTCTGATCACTGGGGGAGAAGATACAATGTTACACTCTGATCACTGGGGGAGAAGATACAATGTTACACTCTGATCACTGGGGGGAGAAGATACAATGTTACACTCTGATCACTGGGGGAGAAGATACAATGTTACACTCTGATCACTGGGGGAGAAGATACAGTGTTACACTCTGATCACTGGGGGAGAAGATACAATGTTACACTCTGATCACTGGAGGAGAAGATACAATGTTACACTCTGATCACTGTGGGGAGAAGATACAATGTTACACTCTGATCACTGGGGGAGAAGATACAATGTTACACTCTGATCACTGGGGGAGAAGATACAATGTTACACTCTGATCACTGGGGGAGAAGATACAGTGTTACACTCTGATCACTGGGGGAGAAGATACAATGTTACACTCTGATCACTGTGGGGAGAAGATACAATGTTACACTCTGATCACTGGGGGGAGAAGATACAATGTTACACTCTGATCACTGGGGGAGAAGATACAATGTTACACTCTGATCACTGGGGGAGAAGATACAATGTTACACTCTGATCACTGGGGGAGAAGATACAGTGTTACACTCTGATCACTGGGGGAGAAGATACAATGTTACACTCTGATCACTGGAGGAGAAGATACAATGTTACACTCTGATCACTGGGGGAGAAGATACAATGTTACACTCTGATCACTGTGGGGAGAAGATACAATGTTACACTCTGATCACTGGGGGGAGAAGATACAATGTTACACTCTGATCACTGGGGGGAGAAGATACAATGTTACACTCTGATCACTGGGGGGAGAAGATACAATGTTACACTCTGATCACTGGGGGAGAAGATACAATGTTACACTCTGATCACTGGGGGGAGAAGATACAATGTTACACTCTGATCACTGGGGGGAGAAGATACAATGTTACACTCTGATCACTGGGGGGAGAAGATACAATGTTACACTCTGATCACTGTGGGGAGAAGATACAATGTTACACTCTGATCACTGGGGGAGAAGATACAATGTTACACTCTGATCACTGTGGGGAGAAGATACAATGTTACACTCTGATCACTGGGGGGAGAAGATACAATGTTACACTCTGATCACTGGGGGAGAAGATACAATGTTACACTCTGATCACTGGGGGAGAAGATACAATGTTACACTCTGATCACTGGGGGAGAAGATACAGTGTTACACTCTGATCACTGGGGGAGAAGATACAATGTTACACTCTGATCACTGGAGGAGAAGATACAATGTTACACTCTGATCACTGGAGGAGAAGATACAATGTTACACTCTGATCACTGGGGGAGAAGATACAATGTTACACTCTGATCACTGTGGGGAGAAGATACAATGTTACACTCTGATCACTGGGGGGAGAAGATACAATGTTACACTCTGATCACTGGGGGAGAAGATACAATGTTACACTCTGATCACTGGGGGGAGAAGATACAATGTTACACTCTGATCACTGGGGGGAGAAGATACAATGTTACACTCTGATCACTGGGGGAGAAGATACAATGTTACACTCTGATCACTGGGGGAGAAGATACAATGTTACACTCTGATCACTGGGGGGAGAAGATACAATGTTACACTCTGATCACTGGGGGAGAAGATACAATGTTACACTCTGATCACTGGGGGAGAAGATACAATGTTACACTCTGATCACTGGGGGGAGAAGATACAATGTTACACTCTGATCACTGGGGGGAGAAGATACAATGTTACACTCTGATCACTGGGGGGAGAAGATACAATGTTACACTCTGATCACTGTGGGGAGAAGATACAATGTTACACTCTGATCACTGGGGGGAGAAGATACAATGTTACAGTGAGGGAGTAAAAAGTATTTGATCTTCTGCTGATTTTGTACGTTTGCCCGCTGACAAAGAAACAATCAGTCTATAATTTTAATGGTCGGTTTATTTTACCAGTGAGAGACAGAACAACAAAAATATCCAGAAAAACACATTTCTAAAAAGTTATAAATCGATTTGCATTTTAATGAGTGAAATAAGTATTTGAACCCTTCTCAAAACATGACTTAGTCCTTGGTGGCAATCACAGAGGTCAGACTTTTCTTGTAGTTGGCCACCAGGTTTGCACACATCTCAGGAGTGATTTTGTCCTCTTTGCAGATCCCCTCCAAGTCATTTAGGTTTCCAGGCTGACGTTTTGGCAACTCGAACCTTCAGAACCCTCCACATATTTTCTATGGGATTAAAGTCCGGAGACTGGCTAGACCCCTCCAGGACCTCCATGTGCTTCGTCTTGAGCCACTTCTTTGTTGCCTTGGCCGTGTGTTTTGGCTCATTGTCATGCTGGAAATACCATCCAAGACCCATTTTCAATGCCCTGGCTGAGGGAAGGAGGTTCTCACCCAAGATTTGATGGCCCCCGTCCATCGTCTCTTTGATGTGGTGAAGTTGTCTGGTCCCCTTAGCAGAAAAACACCTCCAAAGCATAATGTTTCCACCTCCATGTATGACGGTGGGGATGGTGTTCTTGGGGTCATAGGCAGCATTCTTCCTTCTCCAGACAAGGCGTGTTGAGTTGATGCCAAAGATCTCAATTTTGGTCTCATCTGACCACAACACTTTCACCCAGTTCTCCTCTCAATCATTCAGATGTTCCTTAGCAAGCTTCAGACGGACCTGTAATGTGCTTTCTTAAGCAGAAGGACCTTGCGGGTGCTGCAGGATTTCTGTCCTTCATGGCGTAGTGTTACCAATTGGTGACTATGGTCCTAGGTGCATTGAGATCATTGACAAGATTCTCCCATGTAGTTCTGGGCCGATTCCTCACCGTTCTCATGATCATTGAACCTCCACGAGGTGAGACCTTGCATGGAGCCCCAGACCGAGGGAGATTGACCGTTATTTTGTGTTTCTTCCATCTGCGACTAATCGCACCAACCGTTGTCACCCTCTCACCAAGCTGCTTGGCGATGGTCTTGTAGCCCATTCCAGCCATTGTGTAGGTCTACCATCTTGTCCCTGACATCCTTGGACAGCTCTTTGGTCTTGGCCATGGTGGAGAAGTTGGAATCTGATTGACTGTTTTCTTCTGTGGACAGGTGTCTTTTATACAGGTAAGAAGCTGAGATTAGGAGCACTCTCTTTAAGAGAGTGCTCCTAATCTCAGCTCATTACCTGTATAGAGGACACCTGGGAGCCAGAAATCTTGCTGATTGATAGGGGATCAAATACTTATTTCACTCATTAAAATGCCAATTTATAACTTTTTTGAAATGCGTTTTTCTGGATATTTTTGATGTTGTTCTGTCTCCCACCTAAAATAAAGCGACCATTAAAATTATAGACTGATCGTTTCTTTGTCAGCGGGCAAACATACAAAAATCAGCAGGGGATCAAATACTTGTATATTGGGACACATCTGAAATTTATTCTCAATCTTCCTGACAGGTCCTCTTTAAAAAAAAAAAACAATTAAGATAATCTTGGCTCTCGCACAAGCATTACCAGAAAATGATTTCACCTGAACAGACTCGTCCTTTGTGTTCTGTGTCCCTTCCTCTAACCTGAATTCTTTTCCTCTGTGGCCCCTCACCCCCCCCCTACCCCCGGGGCCCCCGATGACAGTCGTGTCTCCCGGGCCCATCTCTGTCCTCTGTGGCCCGCGGTACTCGTCACCTGGTGACAACATTCCTATGACTTCCTCTTACCTGTCTGCCGCCCCGGGGGCCCCCCGCCTTCCGGCTCACCTGTCTGCTGACTCATATAGCTCCCCTGGGAACCAGAACGGTCGTAGTCTTTGGATTTTTTGGATTCATAAATTCCATCTCTGAGCGAGGTCAGAGGGCAATTTACGCACTTTACAGCTAACCTGTCATGTAGAAGCATTTACAACACTACGTGAAGGGGACAATCATTGCATCAAAAATTTTACCAAAATTTTTAGGTCAGCAAAAAATGCCGGGAAATTTGTCTCAGGACAGGTTCTCTTTAGGTCCGTGAGGTAAAACCCCATCTATGAGCTGCGTTTTATTGCCCCCTAACTGCCACTACCTTTAGCCCCAGAAATATACCCCCCCCCTGGTGCTTTCGGCACCCACTGAATGTGACCCATTGAAGTGAATAGGGCAATTGCCCCTGCATTCAATTATTTGCAAATGGAAAAAATACAAAACCAATCGCCCTCGCTCTGGAGCTCCATGCAAGATTTTGCCTCATGGGGTAAGGATGATGAGATAATTGATGGATCAGCCCAGAACTACACGGGAGGAGCTTGTGAATGATCTCAAGGCAGTTGGGACCACAGTCACCAAACAAACCATTGGTAGCACAATACGCCACCATGAATTGAAATCCTGCATCGCCCGTAAGGTCCCCCTCCTCAAGAAGGCACATGTACAGGGCCATCTGAAGTTTGCCAATGAACATCTGAACGATTCAGAGAAGGATTGGGAGAAAGTGTTGTGGTCAGATAGGACCAAAATTGAGCTCTTTGCCATTAACTCAACACGCCGTGTTTGGAGGAAGAACAATGCTGACTAAAACCACCATCCCTACAGCCAAGCACGGAGGTGGGAACATGATGTTTTGGGGCTGTTTCTCTGCTAAAGGCACAGGTCCACTTTGCCGCATTGAGGGGCCAATGGACGGGGGGCCATCTATTGTAAAATCTTGGATGAGAACCTTCTTCCCTCAGCCAGAACACTGAAAATGGGTTGTGGATGGGTCTTCCAACATGACAATGACACATAACATACCGCCAAGGCAACAAAAGGAGTGGCTCTCGAAGAAGCACATTATGGTCATGGCGTGGCCTAGTCTCTAGACCTTCATCCTATAGAAAATTTATGGAGGGAGCTGAAACTTCGAGTTGCCAAGAGACAGCCAAGAAACCTTAAGAAACCTTAAAGGATTTAAAGGTGATCTGTGAAGAAGAGAGGACCAAAATCCCTCCTGAGATGTGTGCAAACCTGATCACCAACTACAAGAAACGTCTGACCTCTGTGCTTGCCAACAAGGGTTTCTCCACCAAATACTAAGTCATGTTTTGCTTGGGGATCAAATAATTATTTTATTCACTGAACTGCAACTCCATTTATAACATTTGTATCATGTGTTTTTTTTCTGGATTTTTGGTTGATATTCTGTCTCTATCATTTAAAATACACCTATGATAATAATTATAGACCCTTCATTTCTTTGTAAGTGGGCAAACTTACACAATCTGCAGGGGAGCAAATCATTATTTTACCCACTGTATTTATTTATATATATATATATATATATATATATATATATATATATATATATATATATATATTATATATATATTATATATATATATATATATATATATATATATATTTATATTTTTTTTTTTTTTTTTTTTTGTTTATTTCTAGAATTTATTTATATTAATGCCATCCCATGGATTTTTTTGCATGAATTTATATATATATTTTTTTTATAATTTAATTGTATCGATCAGAATCTCACAGTTTTTTTATTTATTTATTTTTAATCAATTATTTATTTCTATAAATTAATAATGTTATCGAAAGATCCCGCAGTTTTAATTCAGTCGATACCGAATGGAGGAATTGCCCCGATGCAGCAACACACACAGCAAGATGCTGTTGCCGGGATCGATACAATCCTGCGAAGACATAAAAGTTGGGCTCCATGCGTCGGCGGTGGATCTATTTTCCGTTTGGATTCAGGGGACGTCATTTTATCGTATCCCGTGGCTCCGGGAGCGTGCCCTGGAGGGTGGGGGGAGGGGTGTCGCCATTGTGGACTTTCCCAAACTCCATCCCTGGTGAGGACAGTCGGGAAGAATATGGAACTTTGTTTGTATAAAAGTACACAAAGCCGGATAGGAAGTGGCGCTCTCCTGGAGAGAATGGGCCCATTGTTCGGCCATCTTCCCGGGGCCCCGAGGCGTTGCTGCGATGGCGCTCGCCAGGAAGGAGGCATCTTAAAGGAGAAATACGCTACATAAACTACCATCACACTGATCAGAAGTCACAGTGAAGGTCCAGCTGTCAATGAATTTCCCATAAGCCTCCTCCGCCAACTTCCCCAACTTAGATTGAGAATCTCACTTCTGGTGGAATGGTCCCCAAACACGGGGGATGGGACTGTCCAGGAACATGATGAAAAGACATTAGAAGAGGGGTTAGTGGAGGTCATGGAAGGGGGGGGGGGAGGGGCAGTGCCCACATGACAGTGAGGTGTGAAGATGCAGATGGGAAGGTGTCACTTCCTGTTTATGGTTGGAGAAGCTTTATGAGGACCGATGCCAGAAGACATGAGAAGGTGTCTGACCAGAGAAGGCATCTGACCAAGGTATATCACACACCGGGCCCCCAGGTATATCACACACCGCCCCCCCAAATATCACACACCGGCCTCCACGGGAATATCACACACCAGGCTCCACGGGAATATCACACACCGGCCACCACGGGAATATCACACACCGGCCACCACGGGAATATCACACACCGGCCACCACGGGAATATCACACACCGGCCACCACGGGAATATCACACACCAAGCTCCACGGGAATATCACACACCGGCCACCACGGGAATATCACACACCGGCCACCACGGGAATATCACACACCGGCCACCACGGGAATATCACACACCAAGCTCCACGGGAATATCACACACACACCGGCCACCACGGGAATATCACACACCGGGCTCCACGGGAATATCACACACCGGCCACCACGGGATATCACACACCGGGCCCCTCCCCAGGAATATCACACACCGGGTTCCACGGAATATCACACACCGGGTTCCACGGAATATCACACACCGGGTTCCACGGAATATCACACACCGGGCCCCTCCCCAGGAATATCACACACTGGGCTCCCCTGAATATATCACACACCGGGCTCCACGGGAATATCACACACCGGGCCCCTCCCCAGGAATATCACACACCGGGTTCCACGGAATATCACACACCGGGCCCCTCCCCAGGAATATAACACACCGGGCTCCCCTGAATATATCACACACCGGGCTCCACGGGAATATCACACACTGGGCCCCTCCCCAGGAATATCACACACCAGACCCCCTCGGGAATATTACACAAGGGCCCCCCTGTGAAATATCACACATTGCCCTCATATTGCCCAACCTGCAATTCACAAAAAGCACAACGTTCTGAATGGCCAGCTTAACCAAGATGGTGGCCCACCTGGATCTGAAACAAGGAGGCCAACTCCACCAAGAACTGAGATCTTCCATTCCTCTCTCGGGGACCCCAGTGGCTGCTGCAGCCCTTGCACAGCAAAATGACACAACCCCCCCACCCCCCTCCAGTGTAAACGAAGAATGAGCCCAGCTGTGACACCATCACCGTGGTCCTCGGGGGGAGGGGCAGAGACACAGACTGTTGACTGGGAAACATCTCCTTTGCCATTTCTGCCATCCACCCATAACTGAAACCCCGAAACGGTCACATGACCCAAGGATTGTTCCCCTTCCAGCAGACACACATTGATACAATGTACTAACGCCACACATGCCGTAATCCTGAGGGATAAAAGGGATCTGAATTCCCTCCAATCAGAGGGGTCTTGTCAAAATTAAACTCCACCCCAAACTCTGTGATCGTCCAACAATCAAGCTAAAAACAAAAATTGGAAGATCTTCCAGGTGGATTGCACTGTGTGTGGCACAGTGGGAGGGGCGGGGCTATGACTGCTGTGAACGCAGCTGATGTAGGAGGAGCTTAAAGGACCAGCGCGGCTGCTGGTTGGCTGACTATTTTCAGTGATGGTAGCACCGGATTCCCTCTCTACTCCCCTCATTGTAACATCGCTAAATGGACCTACTACATAGTTACAATGTACAGTCTGAGTGACCACTGGGGGGGGGGGGGACGGGACTAGGGACCGATGATATCATCTGTGTCTAGGCACAGATACTGGACTGGATTTGTGGCGCCAGCCGAGCAAAAAAAAGGAGCATCGGCCAGATCTGATGAGACTCCGCCCGATGCGTTTCGTACCCCACAAGTCTTTATCACAGGGATCGCATTTTTTTTAATATATATAGATCCGGGTGTCAAATGAAGACAGGAAACGATTGCCGGCAATCAGACAAGCCGTACTCAAAATCCAATTCGCCGCCATTTAAAGGGGATGTGTCATCAGATATATTTTATCGTCATGAGTAATGTATCAGTGAGATTTCAGGATTCTTCCCGACAATGCCTTCATCTCCAGAAGGAGGGAGCCATCTATGTTCAGCCATTATCCGGGGGTGTCACCATCTACATCCTGGACTGAGAGACAACCAGACAACCTCAGCGGCATCGTATCATCTCAGATGGAAACATTGTGACCTGCTACTAAGTTACAATGTTGCAACCTGGTCCCTGTGGGGGGGGGGGGGGGAGACTGAGGAAATGCTTCCTCCTGCCTGCAGCAGACTGATGACATCATCTCATCTGAGGCAAAGCCTGAAACCAAAAGATGGATTTCCGATCTGCCACAGATTTATTATAGTGACAGGTCCTCTTTAGGTCATCTCTCCGCCTTGCGCGAGTCCTTCAGATCGGCCAATGACATGTGAGCGCCAGGGGACACAATATTATCTCTACAGGAGCCACAACACTGTTTAATCGTTTCCGCCGCCCTCTGATCTGCGCCCTCTGTAAATATCCACCGTCTCCACCATTAATATGCTAATCTGAAAACCCGCTTCCCACTCCCCCCCTTCATCCCCCATCTTCACACCCCGCCTGATGAGTGCAACCCCAGAGCTCCGTTCAATGAAAGGAGGTCAGACAGAGATCCTGACAACAGGAAAGGGGACAAAGCCGGGATTAGTCCTCAGAAATACGAGATCTCCTCCACCCCCCGCAGAGGTCATGTGACCAGGAGCCGGATTTATTAGCTATACTTGCGAAGTTCCACCTAAAACAGTAGCCACATCCAACCGGAATAACTCCTCATAATGGGCACTGTAGGTGTAAAGACCCAAGAACTCAGCACAGGGATGGTGGGAGCCTCTCATAATGGGCACAGCAGGTGTACAGACCCAGGAACTCAGCACAGGGATGGTGGGAACCCCTCATAAGGGGCACAGCGGGTGTACAGACCCAGGAACTCAGCACAGGGATGGTGGGAGCCTCTCATAATGGGCACAGCAGGTGTACAGACCCGGGAACTCAGCACAGGGATGGTGGGAACCCCTCATAATGGGCACAGCAGGTGTACAGACCCAGGAACTCAGCACAGGAATGGTGGGAACCCCTCATAAGGGGCACAGCGGGTGTACAGACCCAGGAACTCAGCACAGGGATGGTGGGAACCTCTCATAATGGGCACTGTAGGAGTACAGACCCGGGAACTCAGCACAGGGATGGTGGGAACCCCTCATAATGGGCACTGCGGGTGTACAGACCCGGAAACTCAGCACAGGGATGGTGGGAACCCCTCATAATGGGCACTGCGGGTGTACAGACCCGGGAACTCAGCACAGGGATGGTGGGAACCCCTCATAATGGGCACAGCAGGTGTACAGACCCGGGAACTTAGCACAGGGATGGTGGTAACCCCTCATAATGGGCACAGCAGGTGTACAGACCCAGGAACTCAGCACAGGGATGGTGGGAACCCCTCATAATGGGCACTGTAGGTGTACAGACCCGGGAACTCAGCACAGGGATGGTGGGAACCCCTCATAATGGGCACAGCGGGTGTATAGACCCGGGAACTCAGCACAGGGATGGTGGGAACCCCTCATAATGGGCACAGCGGGTGTACAGACCCGGGAACTCAGCACAGGGATGGTGGGAACCCCTCATAATGGGCACAGCGGGTGTATAGACCCGGGAACTCAGCACAGGGATGGTGGGAACCCCTCATAATGGGCACAGCGGGTGTACAGACCCGGGAACTCAGCACAGGGATGGTGGGAACCCCTCATAATGGGCACAGTGGGTGTACAGACCCGGGAACTCAGCACAGGGATGGTGGGAGCCCCTTATAATGGGCACTGTAGGTGTACAGACCCAAGAACTCAGCACAGGGATGGTGTGAACCCCTCATAATGGGCACAGCAGGTAGTATTGAGGGGAATTAACCCTCTGGCACGTGGCCCATCTCTCTGTATCAGACCAGCATCCAGCGGGAGATGGTGGAAGTAGAAGTGATGTATCTTCTGGTGAAGATCTGATAGGAGATGTTATCTTCAGAGTAACAAGTTCCATGTGTACACAACAAACAAGAGGACACACACAGAGCGGAGGCAGAGCGGAGGAGGGGCCGCCGCACATCACAGGGGCCCATGTGCTATGATGGATCCCCATTCCTCCCTCCACATACACAACACCATTTACAACTACGCTCCTGACATTTTCTCTGATGTTTATTCCAAGTTGTTTATAAATAAGGAAAAGAAACCTTACAACTGCTACAAATATTGTGAGAAAAAAGACACATAAACAAAACAAAAAGCAACAAAAACAAATATAAAAAAAAAACTGAATTCCAGCAATTAGAAACCGGAAAGTTTCTGGCTTACAAATAAGAAGAAGAAGAAACATTCAAACAGCTACAAATATTGCAAAAATATAAAAAAAACACACACACAAAAAAAAAATTTTCCTCCCCAAGGTTCCCGTATTTATGGATTTCCCGGTGATCTGAAGGCTTTTCACTAAACATTTACCACCCTGAGGGCCCATTCACTCCAGCGTGGTCCCAGGAGGTGTGTTGTGTCAAATCCATGCGTCTTAACATGCGCTGCGTTGGGGCACTCCATTCATTTGAACAAGCTGCCCCTTGCAGAGCTCAGACACGGGGGGGGGGGGGAAGCAGCACAGCCAATCACTGTAGTCCAAGAAGTACGCTGATAGCAGGAGAGAGCAGAGTGACAGAGATATGCGCTCAGCTCCTCCTATCATCATCACCATCATCCAATCCCAGGAATGGAGGAAGTACAAGACCTGTAAGTGATAGTGAAACTGCAGACATGGAAAAAAAAAAAATCAGGTCTACTTCCATACCAGATGGGGCCGTGCTGTGTAAATCTGATGGCAGCACAACGCACATTATTGTGTCGCGACACGTTCCACTCTGCCGAAACACATGTCCATCGGCAATGGCATTGAGGGTTTTCCTTTCAGAATGAGGCCCCGTTTTTTTTCTTTTGGGCGGTTAGAGTAGCCTGTTTTTAAAATTTTACTTTATGGCCGCAACGCGCTTGAAGTTGCATTAAAAGTATAATGGCCCCCGAAAAGCGCATTCTGCAACGATTTGAGGTCACGACAATCCCAAATCATGGCAGAATGCGCTTTTGGGTGCCATTATTCTTTTAATGCCAGCCCAAACGCGTTGCGGCCTATAAAGCAAAATTTTAAAAACGGGCTACTCTCACCACCCAAAAAAAAAAGTAGAGCACGAGCTTATTTTTTGGGGAACCAACGAACATAAGATGAATGGGCCGCCCTATGTGTAGAAGGGTTAAATAAAATCGGAAGTGCCCGCAAGGTAACCCCCTCCCCCTCCGCTCCGTTAACCGTTCTTTATACAGCGGCAGGTTGGCGCAGCTGCGCAGGTGTACGTCGGCCACTTTAAGAGCTACAGAGGGCGCCGGGCCGCGATGTCCACCGTGGCCGCGACCCGCGATCGCTCCTCAGAAAGCCAAAACTGGGGATCTGTCGATGTAAACAAACAGGTCCCTGTTCTGACAGGGTAGGAGAGAGAGATCTGCTGTTCCTACTGATCAGGAACAGCGATCTCTCTCCTCCTCCAGTCAGTCCCCCCCCCCCCCCCCCAGTTAGAAACACCTCCCTAAAGAACACTTAACCCCTTGATCTCCCCCCTAGTGTTAACTCCTTCCCTGCCAGTGACATTTATACACTAATCCGTGGATATTTTTAGCTCTGATCTCTGTATAAATGTCAATGGTCCCAAAATAGTGTCAACAAGTGTCCGATCTGTCCGCCGCAATGTCGCTGTCCCTCTAAAAATCGCTGATCGCTGCAAAAAAATAAATAAATAAATAAAAATGCCATAAATCTATCCCCCATTTGGTAGACGCAATAACTTTTGCGCAAACCAATCAATATTCGCTCATTGCGATTTTTTTTTCTTTATACCAAGAATATGTAGAAGAATACATATCGGCCTAAACTGATGAAGAAATTTGTTTTGTTTTGTTTTTTTGAATATTTATTATAGCAAAAAGTTAAAAATATTGTTTTTTTTTTTTTCCAAATTGTCGCTCTTTTTTTTTTTTTAATATATCGCAAAAAAATTAAAACCGCAAAAGGTAACCAAATACCACTAAAACAAAAAGCTCTATTTGTGGGGGAAAAAAAAGAATCGTCAATTTTATTTGGGTACAGCGTGCGCACCACCGCGCAATTGTCACATAAAACCGTATCGTGAAAAAAATGGCTTGGCCATTAAGGGGCGCGGGGGGTAAATCCTTTCCGGGGGCTAAAGGAGCATTTGGCATCATGCATTTTGCCGCAATATTCCAGAGTTTTAGTCGGGAAGCAGTGGCAGCAAAAATCGCACCACGTTTGGGGGGGGGGGCGCCATTCAGAAATAACAGCACCGGCAAAGCGCGTCACACGCCTCACCCCCCCCCCCACCCCCGATTCTGGAATTGTGAGCAGAATCATGCGGATTCTGCTAACGATTCCAATACGCTCAAATATGGCGCCTTAATGGCACCGCATGAACACTTTTGACGGCAGGCTGCCTCTATATTGTACTGCAATGCAGTAAGGCAACACATCGGCGTTGTGGGCGCAAAACACGTCGGCGTTGTGGGCGCAAAACACGTCGGCGTTGTGGGCGCAAAACACGTCGGCGTTGTGGGCGCAAGACAGTACACATTAGGGAAAAGGGTCATGTACTTTTTGTAAGCATCTTAGGGTCGCATTTATTGTGAACAAGGTCGTCCTAACGCAATTACCACGTAACAGAACGCACGGCCTAAGTAATAAATGGATGAAATCTCCCCCCAAATTCGATGTCAGTTATTTTTTCACCTTTGCTGTGATTGGAGGGGAGAAAAAAAAAACAGGGTTGTCGTTTAAAAAAAAAAAAAAAAAGCGGTTAAAAAAAAAAAACGCTAGTTTTTAACGCAAATTGCGTTCAGTCATTTCAATAACCCGCAGAATGTTTACCGTATTTATCGGCGTATAACACGCACCGGCGTATAACACGCACCCCAATTTAGGAGGGAATTTTAAGGAAAAAAAACTTTTAGGAGGGAAGTTGAAGGGAAAAAAACTTACATTTAAATGTCCTTCATTGCAGCCTTGTCAGTGCAGCCATGTCAGTGCAGCCTTGTCAGTGCAGCCTTCCCCAGTGCAGCCTTGTCAGTGCAGCCTTGTCAGTGCAGCCTTGTCAGTGCAGCCATGTCAGTGCAGCCATGTCAGTGCAGCCATGTCAGTGCAGCCTTGTCAGTGCAGCCTTCCCCAGTGCAGCCTTCCCCAGTGCAGCTTTACCCAGTGGAGCCTTGTCAGTGCAGCCATGTCAGTGCAGCCTTGTCAGTGCAGCCTTGTCAGTGCAGCCTTCCCCAGTGCAGCCTTGTCAGTGCAGCCTTCTCCAGTGGAGCCTTCCCCAGTGGAGCCTTCCCCAGTGCAGCCTGGGATCCCCTGTCCCTGCTGTCACATCTTCAAAATCGCGGACCGCGATTTGAAAATGGCGCCGCCGGCGCCGAAGTACACAGAGCCGGTCCTCGGCTCTTTCCGGCGGCTCTCGTTTACTTTCGGCTCCACTCGTAGTCCCGAGCGGAGCTATCCGAACCTACTCGGATAGCTCCGCTCCGGACTACGAGTGAAACCGAAAGTAAACGAGAGCCGCCGGAAAGAGCCGAGGACCGGCTCTGTGTACTTCGGCGCCGGCGGCGCCATTTTCAAATCGCGGTCCGCGATTTTGAAGAAGTGACAGCTCGGATCGCAGGGGATCGGCGTATAACACGCACCTGCAACTTTCCCCTGATTTTAAGGGGAAAAAAGTGCGTGTTATACGCCGATAAATACGGTATTTATATTTCTTAACAAATCCAAATAAAGAAAGGGAGACGGGGACAGGAAGGGAAGG
Source organism: Lithobates clamitans (assembly GCA_037952925.1). NCBI lineage: Eukaryota > Metazoa > Chordata > Amphibia > Anura > Ranidae > Lithobates > Lithobates clamitans. The sequence continues at coordinate 38,459 of JBBGZY010002968.1, forward strand.
AATAGAATTGGGATAAGGGACGGAGGCGGGGATCGGCGGCGGGGATCGGCGGTCTCATTCTCCAGGCGGGGTCTTCAGCGGGCGGATGAGGACATCTCAGAGCTCCCAGATATGATTTATGGGGAAATAAATGCAAAAAGACAACAAAAACCTCTTTTTTTTTTCCCGGGGTGGAGCTCCACACAGAGCCAGAGGAGCTCCAACTATTCTCACCGGTGGAATTGAATTTCCTCTCGTCTCGTCTTACAACTGAAAAACGTGCGCACGCCCGGCTCAGGTTTACCGTGTGAAGATGGGGTGGGGGGGTGGTTCTTAAGGTTGATCTGCAGCTAAAACATTTCCCAGATAGAACGTGGGAGAGGGTTCTACCGCTGAGTGTTCCCCTCACTTCCTGTCCTGGTGTCAACTTTTTTACCAGGACAAGATGATGTTGTCACCGCTGTGGACAGGAAATGGGGTGGGGTGGGGGGGGGGTTGGATTACGCCCCCCCTCCCCTCCCTTTCTGTACTATCTGATGGTAAGACAAAAGGAAATTGTACAATCAGATTGTATAGTGTATGGTCAATTTTAACTCTCAATCTAGGCAATCCAAGACTGGCCAGATCTCGATCTAGACAACCCCTGACTGGCCAGATCTCAATCTAGGCAACCCAAGACTGGTCAGATCTCGATCTAGACAATCCACGACTGGCCAGATCTTGATCTAGGAAATTCACGACTGGTCAGATCTCGATCTAGGCAATCCACAACTGGCCAGATCTCGATCTAGGCAATCCACAACTGGCCAGATCTCGATCTAGGCAATCCACGACTGGCCAGATCTCGATCTAGGCAATCCACGACTGGCCAGATCTCGATCTAGGCAATCCACGACTGGCAGATCTCAATCTAGGCAACCCAAGACTGGCCAGATCTCGATCTAGACAACCCCTGACCGGCCAGATCTCAATCTAGGCAACCCAAGACTGGTCAGATCTCGATCTAGACAATCCACGACTGGCCAGATCTTGATCTAGGAAATTCACGACTGGTCAGATCTCGATCTAGGCAATCCACAACTGGCCAGATCTCGATCTAGGCAATCCACAACTGGCCAGATCTCGATCTAGGCAATCCACGACTGGCCAGATCTCGATCTAGGCAATCCACGACTGGCAGATCTCAATCTAGGCAACCCAAGACTGGTCAGATCTCGATCTAGGCAACCCAAGACTGGCCAGATCTTGATCTAGGCAAATCCACGACTGGCCAGATCTCAATCTAGGAAATCCACGACTGGTCAGATCTCGATCTAGGCAATCCACAACTGGCCAGATCTCGATCTAGGCAATCCACAACTGGCCAGATCTCGATCTAGGCAACCCAAGACTGGTCACATCTCGATCTAGGCAACCCAAGACTGGTCAGATCTCAATCTAGGCAACCCAAGACTGGTCAGATCTCAATCTAGGCAACCCACGACTGGCCAGATCTCAATCTAGGCAACCCAAGACTGGTCAGATCTCGATCTAGGCAATCCACGACTGGTCAGATCTCGATATAGGAAACCCAAGACTGGTCAGATCTCCATCTAGGCAATCCACGACTGGCCAGATGTCGATCTAGACAATCCATGATGGGTCAGATCTCGATCTAGGCAAACCAAAACTGGTCACATCTCGATCTAGGTAACCCAAGACTGGTCACATCTCGATCTAGGTAACCCAAGACTGGTCAGATCTCGATCTAGGTAACCCAAGACTGGTCAGATCTCAATCTAGGCAACCCAAGACTGGTCAGATCTCGATCTAGGCAACCCAAGACTGGCCAGATCTTGATCTAGGCAAATCCACGACTGGCCAGATCTCAATCTAGGAAATCCACGACTGGTCAGATCTCGATCTAGGCAATCCACAACTGGCCAGATCTCGATCTAGGCAACCCAAGACTGGTCACATCTCGATCTAGGCAATCCACAACTGGCCAGATCTCGATCTAGGCAACCCAAGACTGGTCACATCTCGATCTAGGCAACCCAAGACTGGTCACATCTCGATCTAGGCAACCCAAGACTGGTCACATCTCGATCTAGGCAACCCAAGACTGGTCACATCTCGATCTAGGCAACCCAAGACTGGTCACATCTCGATCTAGGCAATCCACGACTGGCTACATCTCGATCTAGGCAATCCACGACTGGTTAGGTCTTGATCTAGGCAACCCAAGACTGGTCAGATCTCAATCTAGGCAACCCAAGACTGGTCAGATCTCAATCTAGGCAACCCACGACTGGCCAGATCTCAATCTAGGCAACCCAAGACTGGCCAGATCTCGATCTAGGCAATCCACGACTGGTCAGATCTCGATATAGGAAACCCAAGACTGGTCAGATCTCCATCTAGGCAATCCACGACTGGCCAGATGTCGATCTAGACAATCCATGATGGGTCAGATCTCGATCTAGGCAAACCAAAACTGGTCACATCTCGATCTAGGTAACCCAAGACTGGTCACATCTCGATCCAGGCAATCTATGAATTGTCAAATATCAATCAACTTAATCTCTAATCGATCGAATATCAATTTATTTAATCTCTGATTGGTCAGTCAATGCTATCTACAAAACCAGACTCAGTCATCTGGATGATCTGATTGGCTCGCCATTCACAAAGATCGGTATGACTCATACGGAATTCCAGAGTCGGTCTTGCAGCGCCGGAGAGCCAGGCTCAGGGTCAGCAGGTGTCCTGGAGGGGTCTGAAGATGAAGAGGACAGATCTGGGGGAGGGGGGAGAATCTTCTGATCTCTCATTAATCCCCTATGAATGGAGTGTACCATTAGGAGGATTGGGTGGGTGTTAACGCACCCAGGGGGGCAAATTGAAGGGGAGGAGAAGACTTTCCACCACATGCTGATGTAAAGATCGTTTATTGCAACACAGCCGGCCCCTCAGATCTAATAAACGAGACAACATTCACTGCGCCCCAAACCCCCCCCCCCCCGTGCCAAAACTTCCACCGGGCCCTCAGAGCTCAGCTTTAGGGGCCCAATTACTCCTTTGTAGTGAGTTGGTTGATGCGCGTTGTCATGTGTCACGTCAGTCAGCTTATTATATTAAACCTCCTTCATTCCACATGGTGCCTCCCGTACTGAAGATGTATAAAGTGGAGGAAATAAATGGTGTAAAATGTAGCAAAACAAAAAAGTAACACATTTTACCATTAAAAAAAAAAAAAAAACCACAACAGAAAAGCCAGCGGTTAGGAAAGACGAAGCCGCGTTCTGCAGATGAGGGGAAGGCAGCTGTGCCAGACGGGGCAGCGTCAGGTGTCTGGCTGTAATTAGGTACCTGGATAGAGAGGTTAGGGGCCCCAGGAGGATAGATAAGGCAGGCTAGGGGCCCCAGGAAGATAAATAAGGCAGGCTAGGATAGGTTAAATGCGTTAGAGGCTCCAGGAAAATAAGTAAGACAAGTTAGAGGTCCCAGGTGAATTGGTAAGACTGATTAGGGGGCCCCTGGAGGACAAATAAGAAGTCAGGGGCCCCTGGAGGATAAAACAGAGGTTGGAAGACCTTGAAGTTTAAATGGGAGAGATTGGGGCCCCTGAAAGATAGATGAGAGTTAACGGCTCCAATATGATATTTAAAATAGATTAGTGGTCCCTTGAAGATCAACAGGGAAAGTTAGGGGCCACTGAAAGATAGATGAGAGGTTATAGGGGCTCCTAGGGGATAGAAATGAGAGGTTAGGGGCTCCTGGATGACAGGTAAGGGAGGTTTAGGGGCTTTGTAGAGAATAGGTAGAAGAGGTCAGGGGCCCCAGAAGGATAGAGAAGAGAGGTTAGGGGCCCCTGGATGACAGATGAGAGAGGTTAGGGGCTCCTGGTGTAGAGGGAAGAGAGGTTGAGGCTCCTGGATGATAGAAAAGTTAAGAAGATCCTGGAGCACAGAGCTAGCAATTACTTATGGGGAAGTGGGGTGTTGTAGGACAGAAGTGAGGTTTGTGGGATCTGTGCAGAGGAGAAGCTGGGGGGTTGTCAGACAGAATTGGGATGCTCAGGATCTGTGCTTGGAAGCAGAGAAGTTGGCATATTGTAGGATACAAGTGGGGTGCTCAGGATCTGTTCTTGGAAGCAGAGAAGTTGGGGGGTTGTAGGACAGAAGTGGGGTGCTCAGGATCTGTGCAGAGATGCAGAAGAGTAGCCAGGGGGTTGTGGGACAGAAGCGGGGTGCTCAGGATCTGTGCTTGGAAGCAGAGAAGTTGGGGTGTTGTAGGATAGAAGTGGGGGTGCTCAGGATCTGTGCTTGGAAGCAGAGAAGTCGGGGTGTTGTAGGATAGAAGTGGGGGTGCTCAGGATCTGTGCTTGGAAGCAGAGAAGTCAGGGTGTTGTAGGATAGAAGTGGGGTGCTCAGGATCTGTGCTTGGAAGCAGAGAAGTCAAGGTGTTGTAGGATAGAAGTGGGGGTGCTCAGGATCTGTGCTTGGAAGCAGAGAAGTTGGGGTGTTGTAGGATAGAAGTGGGGTGCTCAGGATCTGTGCTTGGAAGCAGAGAAGTCAGGGTGTTGTAGGATAGAGGTGGGGGTGCTCAGGATCTGTGCTTGGAAGCAGAGAAGTTGGGGTGTTGTAGGACAGAAGTGGGGGTGCTCAGGATCTGTGCTTGGAAGCAGAGAAGTCAGGGTGTTGTAGGATAGAAGTGGGGTGCTCAGAATCTGTGCCTGGAAGGAGAGAAGTCCGGGTGTTGTAGGATAGAAGTGGGGTGCTCAGGATCTGTGCCTGGAAGGAGAGAAGTCCGGGTGTTGTAGGATAGAAGTGGGGGTGCTCAGGATCTGTGCTTGGAAGCAGAGAAGTCAGGGTGTTGTAGGATAGAAGTGGGGTGCTCAGGATCTGTGCCTGGAAGGAGAGAAGTCCGGGTGTTGTAGGATAGAAGTGGGGGTGCTCAGGATCTGTGCTTGGAAGCAGAGAATTTGGGGTGTTGTAGGATAGAAGTGGGGTGCTCAGGATCTGTGCTTGGAAGCAGAGAAGTCAGGGTGTTGTAGGATAGAAGTGGGGTGCTCAGGATCTGTGCTTGGAAGCAGAGAAGTCAGGGTGTTGTAGGATAGAAGTGGGGTGCTCAGGATCTGTGCTTGGAAGCAGAGAAGTCAGGGTGTTGTAGGATAGAAGTGGGGGTGCTCAGGATCTGTGCTTGGAAGCAGAGAAGTCAGAGTGTTGTAGGATAGAAGTGGGTGCTCAGGATCTGTGCTTGGAAGCAGAGAAGTCAGGGTGTTGTAGGATAGAAGGGGGGTGCTCAGGATCTGTGCTTGGAAGCAGAGAAGTTGGGGTGTTGTAGGATAGAAGTGGGGGTGCTCAGGATCTGTGCTTGGAAGCAGAGAAGTCGGGGTGTTGTAGGATAGAAGTGGGGGTGCTCAGGATCTGTGCTTGGAAGCAGAGAAGTCGGGGTGTTGTAGGATAGAAGTGGGGGTGCTCAGGATCTGTGCTTGGAAGCAGAGAAGTCGGGGTGTTGTAGGATAGAAGTGGGGGTGCTCAGGATCTGTGCTTGGAAGCAGAGAAGTCAGGGTGTTGTAGGGTAGAAGTGGGGTGCTCAGGATCTGTGCCTGGAAGCAGAGAAGTCGGGGTGTTGTAGGATAGAAGTGGGGTGCTCAGGATCTGTGCTTGGAAGCAGAGAAGTTGGGGTGTTGTAGGATAGAAGTGGGGGTGCTCAGGATCTGTGCTTGGAAGCAGAGAAGTTGGGGTGTTGTAGGATAGAAGTGGGTGCTCAGGATCTGTGCTTGGAAGCAGAGAAGTCAGGGTGTTGTAGGGTAGAAGTGGGGTGCTCAGGATCTGTGCCTGGAAGCAGAGAAGTTGGGGTGTTGTAGGATAGAAGCGGGGTGCTCAGGATCTGTGCTTGGAAGCAGAGAAGTTGGGGTGTTGTAGGATAGAAGTGGGGGTGCTCAGGATCTGTGCTTGGAAGCAGAGAAGTTGGGGTGTTGTAGGATAGAAGTGGGGTGCTCAGGATCTGTGCCTGGAAGCAGAGAAGTTGGGGTGTTGTAGGATAGAAGTGGGGGTGCTCAGGATCTGTGCTTGGAAGCAGAGAAGTTGGGGTGTTGTAGGATAGAAGGGGGGTGCTCAGGATCTGTGCTTGGAAGCAGAGAAGTCAGGGTGTTGTAGGATAGAAGTGGGGTGCTCAGGATCTGTGCTTGGAAGCAGAGAAGTCAGGGTGTTGTAGGATAGAAGTGGGGTGCTCAGGATCTGTGCTTGGAAGCAGAGGAGAAGTTGGACAGATTTTTTGGAAGGGGGAGGAGAAAGTGAAAGGAGAGAGGGAGATGAAAGCGAGGAAAGGGGGGGGGGTGGGGAGGCCGGGAGAGGAAAGGGGGGGGGGAGGAAGGGAGGGGGAGTCAGGAAGGGGGAGGGGCCCACAGACCTTCATTGTTTCTAAACAATCCTGAAAGGCAGCCGCTTGGCTGAGGGGGTTTTAGCACGGGGAGATATTAATAGCCCCATACAAAGGAGGGCTGGGCAACAGAGCTGACACTTCACCCGCTTTCCGAAAGGAAGACGTCTGCTCAATGCTGGAAAATGCTGACGGCTCACATCAAGGGAGAGGAGGGGGGGGGGGGCACAGATTTTTATGAGACAAATAAAAGATTTATAAGTCAGAAAAAAGAACAAAGGAAAATATGAGCCAACAAAACCAGAAAAAAAAAAAAAAGTTGAATTAAAATAGTTTAATAAAAGAAATGTTAAAAAGGAATAACGAGAGGGATCAGTGTGAGATGGGGGTTATAAATTGAGGGGGGGACCCCGCAGAGGTGAGAAATGAGGAATGGCGGGGGGGGGGGGGGGGGGTTCAAGGGATAAACAGGTAATATATTGGTAATTTGGGTGAAGAAGATTTCATGAATTCGGAGGACTTCATATCATACCAGCCGGGGACAATCTGACCGGCAACACAAAGAGGAGGAGATATTCTGAGGGGAACAAAGTGACTGCAAATGTTCGAGGATCCCAGACCGAAAAGGATGAAGGATTTGGGGTGACGTTGAGGGGGGATAGCATATGGTATATATAAAAATGGCATTTAGGGGATTAGCTGGATAAAGAAGTCTTTAAAATTTAGGGGATCATCAAGTCACCATCGAATGAAGGACTGGATGTCATTAAGGGGAAAAAAAGGATTTGGGGGTGACACTGAGGGGTGACTATTTGGAAATCATATACAAGAATGAAACATTTAGGGGATCATACGCATATAAAGATGAAGGATTTGGGAGGATAAATAGAGGGATGAAAGATTTGGGGGTGACATAAAGGGATGAAAGATATGGAGGTGACATAAAGGGATGAAGGACTTGGAAGGGGCATAACGAGATGAAGGATTTGGAGGTGACATAAAGGGATGAAGGATTTGGAGGTGACATTAAGGGATGAAGGATTTGGGGGTGACAAAGGGATGAAGGACTTGGAAGGGGCATAAAAGGATGAAGGATTTGGAGGTGACATAAAGGGATTAAGGATTTGGAGGCAATATAAAGGGATGAATAATATGGAGGTGACACAAAAGGATGAAGGATCTAGAGGGGGGACATAAAGGGCTGAAGGATCTAGAGGTGACAGAAAGAGATGAAGGATCTTGGGGGGGGGGGGTGATATAAAGGAATGAAGGATCCTGGGGGGGGGGTTTAAGGGATGAAGGATCGGGGGGGGGGGGACATAAGGGGATGAAGGATCTAGAGGTGACACAAAGGAATGAAGGATCTAGAGGTGACACAAAGGAATGAAGGATCTAGAGGTGACACAAAGGAATGAAGGATCTAGAGGTGACACAAAGGAATGAAGGATCTTGGGGGGGGGGGGGTGACATAAAGGGATGAAGGATCTGGGGGCTGACATAAAGGGATGAAGAATTTGGGGATAAGAGATTTGGAGGGGATATAAAACTTGGGGGTGACATAAAAGGTATGATGGACTTGGGGGTGACATAATGATGAAGGATTTGGGGGTGACATAAAGGATCTGGGGGGGGGGGGCGACAGAGGGATGAAGGACTTGGGGGTGACATAAAGGGATGAAGAACTTTGTAGTGACATAAGGGGACAAAAGACTTTGGGGGGGGGGGGGGACATAAAGGGATGACTCGAGATGACTAAAAAGATGGATGACTTAGGCTGAGATAAAGGTATTTGGGGGCAACCCAAAAAGGATGTGGGACTTTAGGGCAAGATGAAAGACTTGGGGTGACATAATGGCCTATAGGATGGGGGGGGGGGATGTCCAGGGCTGAAGTATGTGGGAACTCTATAAAGGAATGACAGATTTAGGGGATGACATGGAGCCATGTAAAGAGATACAGGAATAGAGGTAACATATAGACACTTTGGGGTTGATTTACTAACGGCAAATAGAATGTGCACTTTGCAAAGTGCAGTTCTTTCAGAGCTTAGTAAATGAGGTGAAGGTTCACTTTGCAAAGAATACTCAATCACATGCAAGGAAAATTAAAAAAGCGCATTTTTGGTTGCATATGATTCCTCCTGTATTGATTTGTATTGTAACTGTTCTGTCTGCCCTCATGTTGTAAAGCTGTTATATAAATCCAGTATAATAATAATATAATAATATGATTGGATGATGATAGTCTGCAGAGCTCCCCCTCATTTACTAAACTCTGGAGCAACTGCACTTTGAAAAGTGCCCAGTCTATTTGCCTTTGTGAGATGTATTTGGGAACCTGCGTACATAAAATAATGCAGATTGAAAGGGATGAAAGATTTGGGGGTGACTATATAAAGGGGTGCAGGCTTATAGGAGAGTGGAAGGCCGGGACAGATAGATGAATGATCTGCTGAGAACATGGAGAGAAGGATTTGGGAAAACGGATACATGGCAGGTATTCAGGGGTTATTCATTTTTACACAAGAGGGGGGGGGGGGTATGATGGGGACCAGAAGAGGGGGTGAAAGTGGGAATTTGGGGTGCTCCAATCTGACAGAACAAAGGGATATAAAGAGGGGGGGGGACAAGAGAAGACGGGAAGGTGACGGGTATGGAGGACACAGACTGCATAATCAATTTAATGAACACCAGACCAGATCATATTATATATATATATATATATATATATATATATATATATATATATATATATATATATATATATATATACACGTGCATACAGACTGTCTATGTGTATAATATAATGCACACACAGATACATATATATTTATTTAGTTGTACAATAAACACATGGAGTGTCCAGCCTGATCATACGTTTATACATACACACACACACACATATACATATAAATATATATATATATACACATACATACATATATATATATATAATGATGTATAGAGTCACACACACCCAGTACACAGAGCTCATTGTTGCTCGGGTTCCCTCGGCTCACACAAGTTTCGCTCTACAAATGTTATAAAGTTTCAACCCCAAAACTGAGAAATCTCAGAGATACAATCGAGATCTGATATGTGTCCAGAGGGCTGAAAACCGATATTCACATCCAACGCTGGGAACATTGTACAATCGCACAGAGGAGGCACTGAGTGGGGAGGGGAGGGGGGGGGGATAAAATATAATAACCACATATATAAAGCCCTCTCATATATATATGTGTAAAATATGGAGAAGGGAATAATATATACACAGAGATATACTACACCCAGATATATAGACAGTAGATAAATAGATAGATAGCAATATATTGCACAGAGATGTACTACATCCCACTATACAGACAATTGATATATAATATACAGAGAGCGTTACACAGAGATATATACTGCACTCAGCTATGTAGACAGCACATATATATATATATATATATGTATATATATATATAATAGATAGCAATAATGCACAGAGATATACTACATCCCACTATACAGGCAATTGATATATAATATACAGAGATATACTGCACCCTGCTATATACACAGGACACATATGTAGAACATACCACAGACAGCGAGGTATTAGAGATATACAGCTATAAATTATTATATATTTGAACTGTATTTTCTCCCTTTTATATTGTAAAGCGCTGCGTAAACTGTTGGCGCTATACAAATCCTGTATAATAATAATGATAATATACTCCACCATTCAATATGGACCGCCATATATACAGGGCTCACAAACTGTATACTGTATATACCGACCCACCAATAGAATCACTCTCAGGTCTACTCCACAAGCCGTATACACTTTATACACCATCCTGATTATATACTGAGCTTCTTCAGAAAGTTTTAGCACTATACTTTAACTCTATTAAATATTTTAAAAAAGTGCAGAAACTTTTTGAATATTCCTTGTGTATATATATATATAAACATACATTATAATATACAGCACCCCAGTATGTAGATAAAGCACACATGTATATAGTATACAGAAACTGGAGTATATAGAAGAACACTGACATCCTATAGATCACTCTTCACTGTGTATATACTATACCCTGCTATATACTACGTGTGTATATACTATACCCTGCTATATACTACGTGTGTATACATCATACAGATTAGATTCAATACTACACACACACACTGACTGGGATAGATTATACACAGGATTGAATGTAATCCTAATATATATATATATAGAGGGTGATATACAGTACAATGTGTACACACAGCCCCCGGATGGGGTAATAGAGATGAGGATATATATATATAGTCGGCATGTATAATATACATTGTATATCCATCATATAATAATATACATTGTATATCCATCATATAATAATATACTTTGTATCTCCTCCGTAGAAGAATACAATGTATCTGTATGTGATGGAATGATGGATGTTGTAGGTCGGAGGAGGAGGACACAATGTCGGGATCCCCCCCATACACACACACATACACAATGATGGAGGGGGGGGGATCTCACCTTCCAGGCCCCGGGCCGGGGGGCCCCAACACAGGAGGGCCAGCAGGAGCTGCAGCAGCCGCGGGAGATCCATAGATCCGAGGAGGAGGAGGTAATATAATCCACACACACGGGGGGCCCCTGGTGTCAGTTGGGGCCCCGTCTCTCCGGAGTCTCCAGCAGGGATCGGACGATCGGGGGGGCCCGGAGATCCGGGAGGAGAACTTCACTGGATAAGACAAACTCCGAGAGCTGGAGAAACTCCGACACCCCGCCCACCGAACTCTGATTGGAGGAGGAGGAGACCGGGGGCGGGGACACCACACTCTGCTCTTACTACACACATACAGAGAGATCATCCCCCAGCCAATCAGTGCAATCCAATCTGATACGATCTATATTACACACACAGCATGCTATATACCCAACTACATCTATATATATATATATATATATATATATATATATATATATACTGCACCATATATACTATACCCTACAAATTATATATTATGCACCCTATATGCTATATACTGCACCCTATAAACTATATACTGCACCCTCTAAAATATATATTGCACCCTATATACTATATACTGCACCCTATATATTACACCCTATATACTGCACCATATATACTATATACTGCACCCTATATACTATATATTACACCCTATATACTATATACTGCACCCTATATATTACACACTATATATTACACCCTATATACTATATATTACACCCTATATACTATATACTGCACCCTATATATTACACCCTATATTCTATATACTGCACTCTATATATAACACCCTATATACTACACCCTATATACTATATACAGCACTCTATATATTACACCCTATATATTGCACCCTATATACTGCACCCTATATACTGCACCCTATATATTACACCCTATATACTGCACCCTATATATTACACCCTATATACTATATACTGCACCCTATATACTATAAACTACACCCTATATACTGCACCATATATACTATATATTACACCCTATATACTATATACTGCACTCTATATATTATACCCTATATACTATATACTGCACCCTATATATTACACCCTATATACTGCACCCTATATACTACACCCTATATATTACACCCTATATACTGCAACCTATATACTGCACCCTATATACTATATATTACACCCTATATACTGCACCCTATATACTAAACCGTATATACTATATATTACACCCTATATACTATATACTGCAACCTATATATTACACCCTATATACTGCACCCTATATACTATATATTACGCCCTATATACTGCAATCTATATACTATATACTGCACCCTATATACTATATATTACACCCTATATGCTATATACTGCACCCTATATATTACACCCTATATACTATATACTGCACCCTATATACTATATACTGCACCCTATATATCACACCCTATATACTACACCCTGTATACTATATACTGCACTCTATATACTGCACTCTATATACTACACCCTATATACTATATACTGCACCCTATATACTATATATTACACACTATATACTACATACTGCACCCTATATACTGCACCATATATACTATATACTACACCCTATAAACGATATACTGCACCCTATATATTATATATTACACCCTATATACTGCACCCTATATACAACATATTGCACTATATATGCTCCATCCTACATTATATATGCTGCACCCTATATATTATATACCGTATCCTATATACTATATACTGCACATTACACAATATATTCTATATTCTGCACCATATGTATTATATACTGCATTCTACATAATATATACTGTACCCTACATTTTGTATAGTACACACAATATACAGTACCCTACATAATATACCTACTCTTCATATTATATACTACACCTAATATACTATAGACTGCGTCCTATATATACAGTATATTATATGCTACACTCAATATATTATATATACCACACCCAATATACTCTGCCCCCTATATACTGATCTCTATATACTGCACACTTCCAGTTGTCACCAGTAGAGGGGGTGAGGATGAAGGTTGCAGTGGGGGACACAACTGTTCTCACTTCCTGTTGTGTCTCTGGGACAGGAAATGAGGAGAGATCAGTATACACCCGCCAGGGATTCTAACCCTCCTCTGTAATATCCAACACCAGAAAAATAAAGAAAGGTTCAGCTTCGGGCATATAAAGACCCCCCTCCCCCTCCCCCCCTGGGAATGGGATTTTAAAAGTGACTGGAAACAGTAAAGTATAAAAAGTATAAAGTTTATTTAGTAAATATAAATATTCATATATTAAAAATAGATCATGTGGAATATACAGATCCAAGCTTGGGACACATGGATCCTCCTGATTGGTGGCCCCGGATCCCCCCACTCCCTACAATCCCCAATCTTCATACATCCCAGGGACGTCTCCTCTAATCCCGATTGGTAAATCCGCCATGACGGGACACCATTCTCCCCTCCCCCCCCCTGAGATATGGGAGGGGCTCTGAATGTAGGAGAACTACAAGGCCCAGCATCTCAGCGTCTTCTCACATCCCCTCCATGACATGCACTCCGCTCCGCGTGTCATAAAATACCAACATTTTTTATAAACATTTCTTTTTTTTTTTTTTGCTGATCTCCTGCAGCCTCTTTGCAGCCACTTCCTGTCTCCAGCGATGGCTCCACCCCATTTCTCAGGGCGGCTCTCCTGATATGGTGACACCAGTGGGGGGCGTGTCTGTGTGTAATGTGTGCTGAACAGAGGTGCCTGACCTGGACCACCTTCCTGGCAGGATCACCAGTGAGGTCTGTAGAGTCATATCCACTGAAAATCACAAGGAAGTGTGAAAAATAAATATACATGTCTTCCCATCCCCCCCATAAATGTACATGTCTTCCCATCCCCCCCCCATAAATATACATGTCTTCCCATCCCCCCCCATAAATATACATGTCTTCCCATCCCCCCCATAAATATACATGTCTTCCCATCCCCCCCATAAATATACATGTCTTCCCATCCCCCCCCCATAAATATACATGTCTTCCCATCCCCCCCATAAATATACATGTCTTCCCATCCCCCCCCCCATAAATATACATGTCTTCCAATCCCCCCCCCCCCATAAATATACATGTCTTCCCATCCCCCCCATAAATATACATGTCTTCCCATCCCCCCCCCCATAAATATACATGTCTTCCCATCCCCCCCATAATATACATGTCTTCCCATCCCCCCCCATAAATATACATGTCTTCCCATCCCCCCCCCCCATAAATATACATGTCTTCCCATCCCCCCCCATAAATATACATGTCTTCCATCCCCCCCCATAAATATACATGTCTTCCCATCCCCCCCCATAAATATACATGTCTTCCCATCCCCCCCATAAATATACATGTCTTCCCATCCCCCCCCCCATAAATATACATGTCTTCCCATCCCCCCCCCCCCCATAAATATACATGTCTTCCCATCCCCCCCATAAATATACATGTCTTCCCATCCCCCCCCATAAATATACATGTCTTCCCATCCCCCCCATAAATATACATGTCTTCCCATCCCCCCCATAAATATACATGTCTTCCCATCCCCCCCCCCATAAATATACATGTCTTCCCATCCCCCCCCCATAAATATACATGTCTTCCCATCCCCCCCCCATAAATATACATGTCTTCCCACCCCCCCACCCCCCATAAATATACATGTCTTCCCATCCCCCCCCCATAAATATACATGTCTTCCCATCCCCCCCATAAATATACATGTCTTCCCATCCCCCCCCCATAAATATACATGTCTTCCCATCCCCCCCATAAATATACATGTCTTCCCATCCCCCCCATAAATATACATGTCTTCCCATCCCCCCCATAAATATACATGTCTTCCCATCCCCCCCATAAGTATACATGTCTTCCCATCCCCCCCATAAATATACATGTCTTCCCACCCCCCCCCATAAATATACATGTCTTCCCATCCCCCCCCATAAATATACATGTCTTCCCATCCCCCCATAAATATACATGTCTTCCCATCCCCCCCATAAATATACATGTCTTCCCCACCCCCCCCCATAAATATACATGTCTTCTGAAGTAGAATAGTAAAGTATCGAACCAGGCAGAACTTCAGCAATGCAGGTTTATTAACAGCTGATAACATACAGGTTCATGTTCAAAATATTACAATATACAGGTCTAATTTATACAGTTTCTTACAATGCATGCATATTAGATATAAGTATTCTTATCCTCTAACCAAATTGAAACAATTGTGAAGTGTTCTCACCTTGAACCAGAATGGGTCTTTACTGCCAATTCTTGGGAACCTCTCACCTGATAGGGACCAGCCTGATCTGCCGGTGGTCTGGTCCCCTCACAGAGTTCTGGATTCCAGCTCGACCAAGTTCTTGAGGGAAATTCACCTGAGACCACATTCTGGAACAAGCTAAGAAGTCTTCTATGACTCGTACGAGGAGACAAGTTGTGGACAGATACTTGCCCATTGGTTCTGACCTCTATGACCCGTGCAATAGGGCAGCATACATAGAGTTCAGCCTTATGAGCTCCTATCTGACTTGTCCAAGGGGACAAGTTAGGACAGATACTTGCCCATTGGTTCTGACCTCTATGACCCGTGCAATAGGGCAGCATACATAGAGTTCAGCCTTATGAGCTCCTATCTGACTTGTCCGTCTAACAATTGCAGAGCTTGCATTTATATACACTTTTACAAGTCTTATCTCAACTTATATCTTACATATGATTGGTCGCTAAGGTGTACATCAAAGTAACCAACCATAAATCTGACATCTGTTCTACAACCAGATAAACTTAATTATTCCCAAAATTCCTATATGTTCATTAAAGTGATTTATAACTGGTTTTGTCCAATTAAAAACACCTGTATAGAGACAGTCTGGCACCCAGCTGTGTTTATCAAACTCTCTTTATCTTGATAAGATTTAACTAGCTTCAAGGATGACAGATTTACAACTTTGAGACAATTAACTTTCAATAACCCCACCAGATGTTTTATATGTTTCACTATATGCATGTATTTTAACAGTTTTAATGAGGGCACAAGCAGACCTTTGTTTGACCCTGTCAAACTTAATTAATGTTCTGTACATAACTTTCCTGTATTCCACCTAATTATTTTAACCACCTGTTTTCTTATCTGAGATAATTCTTCATAACTTGAATCTATTCTAATGAACTTTCATCCAGTAGACTTATCTTAATACATTTTCGAGAACACCTGTTTACAAGTACTTGTCAAAAAGCAGAGGTCATTTAAAGTTCAACACTTAAAAATGAAGACTTTCTAAATCTGGAAAACACAGTATACATTATTAAAGATTAACAATTGTTGCTTTACTTATTGAATAATAATATTGATAAAACCACTATTATATAATAATATAAATAATAATAATAATAATCAATAAAATATATGCAAATCAATATATACATTATGAAATACATTGGCTAATATGAGATTCCACAACATTTCCCCCCTGTTGAGGCTTCACACAAGCCTCACAGCAATTACAATACAGATCACCCACCATGCTCCCCAGAGACCCCATGCACCCAACACTGATCACATAAATTGTCCAAAAAAAATAAAAATAAATCAGTCCAAAAAAAAATAAATAAATAAATCAGTCCAATCAAAAACACACTGCATCTTCTTCTGTAGCTGCAAAGTCCTTCTCCATATGTGGCACGGAAAACATAGTTGTCAGTCTCAGTAGCATTGTGATCATTCTTGCCACAAACTTCTTTCAACAGGCAACAGTTACTCAGCAACATCACATCAAGGATAACAGGGAAGAGGAACAATCCGTTCAGTTAGTGAATGAAAGCCAAGTATGTGGTCCCAAGGAGCATTCAGCAGACTCAGTCCCATAAGGCTCTGCCTTTTCCTGCATAGGTCTTTTCAGCTTAGCCAAGTGCTTGATGTGTTTTGGAGAGATCTCCTTCATCATCATTTGCTGGTCCAGTATCATAGCACAAGCTGCTTTGGATGCTGTAAGACACAAGTTCAGTGCATACCTGTTCTGCAAGGATACAAGTCTCAGATATTCCAGTTCCTCCTTTTATGCATGAAATCCTTCCTTTGTAGCAATTAACATTTGTAACAAGTTGCATCATGTCTTTTGCGATCACCGAATATTTGTCTGGATATAAAATACACTTCAAAAATATAGTTATAAAATAAAAATAAAGTCAGTGTCAGGATACAATAGGCCTCTGGCAAGCATTTCAGGGCAACCTACAAAGCAATGGCTCCTACACTCTCATCTTATCTAATAACTTAATTTAGTGGCTTCCTTTTACTTCTACAACATCCGCTAAAATAATATACATGTATCTATATAGTTTTATCATAATACAATACTCTTACAATATTAATAATATTTATTATTATAAATCCCTTGAAGTACATGTTTTCACTACAAAGTATTTTATATAGACTATTCTTTTACATTTCCCAACCTATACTATTTCCCATACAATAATTGTAAAATTTTTATCATTTCTTAACCTTGACTCCAACTATCAGTCACTATTACCCTGGTCATGTCATACTGTCAATATAGTCAGTCCAGAAATTTCATTAGTTTTAATTTTGTAGTCTTCCCACAAAGTTTGCTAAACCCAAAACCATTTCACTTTTTGTCCATTTCTGCACATACTATACTGCAGAATATTATACAATAACAGTCAGCATGGGTCTCTTCTGTCACTCACTGCTATACTGTCTAAGTCAGTAGCCTACCTCTCCTATGTCTTAAAACATGAATTAAAAAATTCATGACAAATATCATAACATATCCTATAAAGCATCAATAGCATACAGTCTTTAGCGATAATGTCATACTCATTACATTACGCCTCCCCACTTTTTTTTTTTTTTTAAGCAAAAAATGATAAAACTATTTGTTTATAATGATTGAACATTTACTCAAAGTGGAACTCTACTCACAAAAATGTGATAAAATAAGGTTCATTAGCAAGAAGAATACATTCCACATTAATTATTCTGCTACCATTTTACTGAAGCCCAGAACCTCTGAGCAGCAGTAGAATGTCAGGCTGTCAGCAAACTGGCCTCTAGATTTTATTCATTGCAAAAAAAATAAAAAATAGAGCACAACTGAGCCTGTGTAGAGCAGGGTGGAACAGTGGATTTTAAACAGTATAGGCACTTATTTTTTACTGTGTTTCATAGCTACACCTGCAAAAGGGGTCAGCCTCAAGTGATCCAGCAGGAATTAATTTTCTGACCAAAGTTCCACTTCAAGGTGTTCACAATATTAATACTTATAACATATATAACAAACAAAACAACAGTAAGTCTCTACATACAAAGTATCACATATAATTAATTAGAATTGTCCATTACTGAAATATTTCCAATGTTTTTGTCTGCAACAGTCTCCTGTATTTATTCCACTTGCACTTATGTGAATAACATTCATGATAATCTCAGTCAGACTTTGACTACTATAGAAACTGAAAATATCACTGTCACAAATGTGGATTTAAATGGACACTTGAATTGTAAATTCTTCCACTTCCTTTTATGATCTTTAATGTACTTGCAGTCATCAAGAGTTACTGACATACATTCCTTTAGTGGCTTTGACTGGAACACGAGATCACATCTAAAACAAGGATCTGTTTAGAAACAAAACTACACCAATTTGGTTAATTATTTTAAACACATGAACATTTTATCTCCCACTGTACAGCATGAAGTCTAAGCAACTATCATTTGCCTCTAGAACTCCTAAACTTAGTGACAAATCTATCCAAAGTTTCATATGGCCCAGCAAATTGTATTTAATTTTGTCTACAACAGCCCATACAACCTATCCACCAATGAATATGAGTGTGGACACAAGGTTTTATCGTCTATGCCAAGCATAGAGCAAAATGGAACTGATTTTTCATAAAATGGGTACAATTATCTGATATCAGTGCTGTATACACTCCAATCCTGGGAAAAATTTCCCACATCAGACACTTAGCTGTTGTCTCATACATTTGCATGACCATATGAAAAACTATGATTTACTTTAAAAATGAGCAGACTTTTATTAAAGTATATCTATATCTACAGCTTTGTTCTTTTATTGCAATAAAGTCTATATACAGGCACACAAAATAGACTTTGAAGAACTATATTTTGTGAAACTACATTGTGATTGTTCATAATTAAAAAGAAATCAAAATAAAATT
This sequence comes from Lithobates clamitans, assembly GCA_037952925.1. Taxonomy (NCBI): domain Eukaryota; kingdom Metazoa; phylum Chordata; class Amphibia; order Anura; family Ranidae; genus Lithobates; species Lithobates clamitans. The sequence goes on from JBBGZY010002968.1 coordinate 57,603, forward strand.
ACATGGTCACTTGCACAGTCTGTTAAATCTAAAGAGGTTAAGAAAATGTGCATTACTATGTCCCTTCCTTAAGAATAATTATATACAAATTTTATTGTTAATTAGATCATATTAATGCAGAGTGACCCTAATCCAAAAACTGACTTTGCCACCTGTAGTAGCATAACTAGGAACTTAAATAATAAAAAAATCAAAAGGAGTGAAATTTTACAAAGTATAACTTTACATATGAAAACGTGCTGGCTGCTCCTGGAATAAAGAAACAAATTATTTATTTAGGCAAACTAATAATCAACCTGATAATTACTAAATATTGTAATCAGGTAGGACAAAATAAGTTCTAGCCAATACCAATAAGGGACCTTGCTCACCAGAGCTTACAAGGTAAGATTAAAAATTAAGACTCTAATTATCTAATTCACCCCCCTGTATGTGCTACATATAGCACATATAATAAGATGGTAGCGCTGTTACCATGCATCACTCTTCACTATTCTTTTTAGAAAATAAGAAACAAATATAAATTTGGAGTTCCCTTGTACCAAATAAATAAATCCCATTACTATCTTTGTGATTACTACTAAGTAGGCAAATATATAAAGATGACAGTATACATAATACTGTACAATAAGATAGGGACATAACAAAATAAACAACAAAAGCTACAAGGGAGAATAAGCACCCTACTTACAAGAGTGATACACTAAAAAAAAATGCACCTTTCACTACTACAGTCCATAATATAAAAGACAGAATACCTATTATAACCTACAGTTTATATTCTAATAAAAAATCAACAAAAGTTTAAGAATAAGAACGTATTCTGAGATTTTATTTATTTTCTGGTCAGCTCATCCAGTTTCTGTCTAAAGGCACCTAAACGTGCCCCTTTATCTCAGTACAGAGCACTGAGATAAGCTGTCACAAAAAATGATTTAATGCAGTTGTTGCACATACGTGCAGACAGCTATTTCTAAAATGGTGACTATACTTTTCTGCTCTCCTACACTCATACTGAAAGAAATACATTATCTTGCTTAACATGTAAAACCTACAACTGTAAAATGTTTTTAAGCATGACATTAATTACATTAGCAACATTGAATTTATCTACAGATATTTTCCTTCCAGAAGCAGTATGCTGGATACAAAAAAATATGGGAGAACTTTGTGTCGTAAATTACTTAAAACAAACAACTTTCTTTTTTCTACAGTTTAAATAACTTCTAACTCCCTCAGCTCATTAATGGTGCTAACTAGCTGAGGTACATATTCAAAAGAATATAAAATAAATAAATAAATAAATAAAAAATGAATCGTGCCTTCCACACACACACTCACTGCTAATAACATTTAGAACTTTGATGCTAAAGTCAATCAGTCACCATAGATATATCAATCCCTAGCCTCTCCACAAAAGACACATACAATCATTCACTTAGGGATTCATTTCACACCTCATACAAAAAATCACACACACACACACATTTAACTCATATAAATATAAATCCTCCTAACAAATACTAATAACAAGTGTCACAAAATCAAAGATATGACACAGAAAGTTCTAATTGTATTTGTATGGAGGATACATACCATTTCCCTATTCATCATACACTATGCAGAATTCAGCATCAGTTACATACTTCTTACAATTCACTCATAGAACTAACACACAGGGTCCTTTCACACCAACGTTTTTACAACCACTACAGAATTATTCTAACCTAATTTGGGAGTTGATCAGTCTCCATCACACATACAATATTCCCTAACAGTCTACAAACATTACAAATAAATTAACTTACATTTGTGAACATTCATTAACAAAATGTCATTATCTTCTGTTTTCTATATAGCAATACAGTCACTCCACCTAGCAAAGTATGCATACACATGAACACAAATTCCTGACTATATATAAATATACAAATATTCACAGAATTATTAAAACTGACAGGATAGTTAGTAATTACTTATGGACAGCAGTGCTCAGAGTAAAGCCAATAGGCACCGTACGCGCATACGTCTCCTTACCAAAACGCTTGTCTTAAGACACGAAAAACCGCCAAGCCCTGCTTGCCACGGCGATCAGGAATGTCTCAACCTGATCTTAACTCAGTTAGTACACAGACCGTTATAACAGATACATATAAATACATACACTTATAGCACAAAGACAATACATACCTTTTAACTTTGTTAACAAATGGAGCTCCAAAACCTTTACCTTATTTACCTGTCAGGACTTACCTTTCCTGACATCAACCTCCTAAACTCATGAGTATTATTTTACACCACAAAGGTACCTTTTCTACTAGTAGCTACATATCAGTACTGTTTCAGTTTTTTTTTAACTTAGGCTGTCCAGGGATCTGATAACCCCAAAGCCTTCTCCTGATTGATTACCAATCCAGGAAACCAACATGCATGTTACGCAAGTTCTCCAGGGGTCTTTAAGTCCCCAAAACCTCATCCAGACAAAATTTTGCAGTCAAGGTAAACAACATGCATGTTACGCAAGTTCTCCAGGGGTCCTTAAGTCCCCAAAACCTCATCCAGACAAAATTTAGCAGTCAAGGTAAACAACATGCATGTTACGCAAGTTCTCCAGGGGTCTTTAAGTCCCCAAAACCTCATCCAGACTTAAATTCGCAGTCCAGGTAATCAACATGCATGTTACGCAAGTTCTCCAGGGGTCTTTAAGTCCCCAAAACTTCATCCTGACTAATTTTTGCAGTCCAGGTAAACAACATGCATGTTACGCCTAGGTTTACATAGAGAGTAATTAACCCTCTACAGGGGTACCCCTTCAGAAAAGAAAGAATTGAAAGAAAAGAAAAAGAGAAAAGAGAAAAAAAAAAAAAAATTAAAAAAAAATAAATAAATAAATACATTTTCTACCCAGGGTATCTCATCCTGTACAATGTACTTTAAGGCACCCACAGTTGAGAAACCCCAACCTTCCATCACAAAGATCTGCCTGGTGGACAGCGATACCCCAACAACAACCACCCGCCCCTCCTAGCGCTAGCAAAACACGGCACAACACAATGCAGAACTAATAATAGGTGTCTGCTAACCTGATATATTGCGCAATATTGTGTTGAGCTCAGTGCCTCACCAGCATGGAGTTAGGCAAGATCGGAGTTGAGGTTATGCTGTCCCCGTACGGGCCACCAAATGAAGTAGAATAGTAAAGTATCGAACCAGGCAGAACTTCAGCAATGCAGGTTTATTAACAGCTGATAACATACAGGTTCATGTTCAAAATATTACAATATACAGGTCTAATTTATACAGTTTCTTACAATGCATGCATATTAGATATAAGTATTCTTATCCTCTAACCAAATTGAAACAATTGTGAAGTGTTCTCACCTTGAACCAGAATGGGTCTTTACTGCCAATTCTTGGGAACCTCTCACCTGATAGGGACCAGCCTGATCTGCCGGTGGTCTGGTCCCCTCACAGAGTTCTGGATTCCAGCTCGACCAAGTTCTTGAGGGAAATTCACCTGAGACCACATTCTGGAACAAGCTAAGAAGTCTTCTATGACTCGTACGAGGAGACAAGTTGTGGACAGATACTTGCCCATTGGTTCTGACCTCTATGACCCGTGCAATAGGGCAGCATACATAGAGTTCAGCCTTATGAGCTCCTATCTGACTTGTCCAAGGGGACAAGTTAGGACAGATACTTGCCCATTGGTTCTGACCTCTATGACCCGTGCAATAGGGCAGCATACATAGAGTTCAGCCTTATGAGCTCCTATCTGACTTGTCCGTCTAACAATTGCAGAGCTTGCATTTATATACACTTTTACAAGTCTTATCTCAACTTATATCTTACATATGATTGGTCGCTAAGGTGTACATCAAAGTAACCAACCATAAATCTGACATCTGTTCTACAACCAGATAAACTTAATTATTCCCAAAATTCCTATATGTTCATTAAAGTGATTTATAACTGGTTTTGTCCAATTAAAAACCACCTGTATAGAGACAGTCTGGCACCCAGCTGTGTTTATCAAACTCTCTTTATCTTGATAAGATTTAACTAGCTTCAAGGATGACAGATTTACAACTTTGAGACAATTAACTTTCAATAACCCCACCAGATGTTTTATATGTTTCACTATATGCATGTATTTTAACAGTTTTAATGAGGGCACAAGCAGACCTTTGTTTGACCCTGTCAAACTTAATTAATGTTCTGTACATAACTTTCCTGTATTCCACCTAATTATTTTAACCACCTGTTTTCTTATCTGAGATAATTCTTCATAACTTGAATCTATTCTAATGAACTTTCATCCAGTAGACTTATCTTAATACATTTTCGAGAACACCTGTTTACAAGTACTTGTCAAAAAGCAGAGGTCATTTAAAGTTCAACACTTAAAAATGAAGACTTTCTAAATCTGGAAAACACAGTATACATTATTAAAGATTAACAATTGTTGCTTTACTTATTGAATAATAATATTGATAAAACCACTATTATATAATAATATAAATAATAATAATAATAATCAATAAAATATATGCAAATCAATATATACATTATGAAATACATTGGCTAATATGAGATTCCACAACACTTCCCACCCCCCCCCCATAAATATACATGTCTTCCCATCCCCCCCATAAATATACATGTCTTCCCATCCCCCCCATAAATATACATGTCTTCCCATCCCCCCCATAAATATACATGTCTTCCCATCCCCCCCCCATAAATATACATGTCTTCCCATCCCCCCCCATAAATATACATGTCTTCCCATCCCCCCCATAAATATACATGTCTTCCCATCCCCCCCATAAATATACATGTCTTCCCACCCCCCCCCATAAATATACATGTCTTCCCATCCCCCCCCCATAAATATACATGTCTTCCCATCCCCCCCATAAATATACATGTCTTCCCATCCCCCCCCATAAATATACATGTCTTCCCATCCCCCCCATAAATATACATGTCTTCCCATCCCCCCCCCATAAATATACATGTCTTCCCATCCCCCCCCATAAATATACATGTCTTCCCATCCCCCCCATAAATGTACATGTCTTCCCATCCCCCCCATAAATATACATGTCTTCCCATCCCCCCCCCCATAAATATACATGTCTCCCATCCCCCCATAAATATACATGTCTTCCCACCCCCCCCCATAAATATACATGTCTTCCCATCCCCCCCCATAAATATACATGTCTTCCCATTCCCCCCCATAAATATACATGTCTTCCCATCCCCCCCCATAAATATACATGTCTTCCCACCCCCCCCCCCATAAATATACATGTCTTCCCATCCCCCCCATAAATATACATGTCTTCCCATCCCCCCCCATAAATATACATGTCTTCCCATCCCCCCATAAATATAAATGTCTTCCCATCCCCCCCATAAATATACATGTCTTCCCATCCCCCCCCATAAATATACATGTCTTCCCATCCCCCCCCATAAATATACATGTCTTCCCATCCCCCCCCCATAAATATACATGTCTTCCCATCCCCCCCCATAAATATACATGTCTTCCCATCCCCCCCCATAAATATACATGTCTTCCCATCCCCCCCCCCCACATCTGCAGCGCGCATGCGTTGGGTGAGAAAGAGCCCTGCTTTCATCTGCTTTATCCTCTCCAGAAGGACGGCGCCATCTCTGTTCAGGCATCATGCGGGGGTCACCATCCACTTCCTGCACTGAGATGTCGGCTCAGTGATGTCACAATCACATAAATCCCTGGTGGTCGTGTTCACAAATGTCTGACACAGATCAGCCTCTCCCACCTTGTTACAAAGTTACTATGTACAGTCTGATCACTGGGGGGAGGGGAGACTGAGGAAATGCCTCCTCCTCCTTCTACAAAGTTACAATGTACAGTCTGATCACTGGGGGGAGGGGAGACTGAGGAAATGACTCCTCCCCCTTCTACAAAGTTACAATGTACAGTCTGATCACTGGGGGGAGGGAAGACTGAGGAAATGCCTCCTCCTCCTTCTACAAAGTTACAATGTACAGTCTGATCAGGGGGGGAGCTGAGACTCAGGAAATGACTCCTCCTCCTTCTACAAAGTTACAATGTACAGTCTGATCACTGGGGGAGGGGAGACTGAGGAAATGCTTCCTCCTGCCTGCAGTAGACTGATGACATCATCTAAGGCTCAGGAAAACGTCAGTGCCTGGAGCTCAGGCTGAGCTTCTTAATGATAGATGGCGTTGCAGTCGGGACTGTTGGGGTTTTTCTATTGCTGGGGAAAGTCAACAGTTTTCTATCATCTTGGTGACAGATGAGAAATCCATAATATTACTGTTGTCACCTAAACAAGACTCAAGGGGAATCCGATCACTTCCTGTCATGTCACCAGGGCAGGAAGTGAGGGGAAAATCATCCAATGATGACAACGGTCTTGGTGACACCCTATGGGGATTTTTTCTAACTTCCTGTTGTGTCACCAGGGCAGGAAGTGAAGAGAGTAACAGTACCAAAGCTCCTTCCTCTGCATTTCATCTGAAAAAAAAAAGTCCTGGAGGGGCCATGAGTACCGACTTACACCGAGGTCATATATATCCATATATACACACAGGAGGGAACTGACCACTTCTACAAGGGCGTGTACCATTCTCCTTATTCTCCTTAGTCCCTCCCATGGAGGATATTATTAGAATGTACAATTACCATATTGTTGTCACCTGTACAGGAGGTAAGAGGAAATCGCCCAATGGTGACGCCTTTGGTAACCACTAAAAGGGGTATTTCCTCTCACTTCCTGTTGTGTCACCAGGCCAGGAAGTGAAGAGAGTAACAGTACAAAAACTCCTCCCTCTGCGCTTCATCTGAAAAAAAAAAAGTCCTGGAGGGGCCATGATTACCGACTTACACTGAGGTCATATATACACACGGGAGGGAACTGACCACTCCTACAAGGGCGTGTACCATTCTCCTTAGCCCCTCCCACATAGGATATTATTTACAATGGGCTATTACTATATTGTTGTCACCTGTACAAGAAATGAGGGGATATCGTCCAATGGGGACACGTGTCTTGGTGACAACCAAGAAGAGATTCCCTCTCACTTCCTGTTGTGTCACCAGGAAAGATATATACACACACGGGAGGAACTGGCCACTCCTACAAGGGCGTGTACCATTCTCCTTAGTCCCTCCCATAGAGGGTATTAATCACAATGTGCTTATTACAATGCTGTTGTCACCTGTACAGGAAGTGAGGGGAAATGGTCCAACGGGGACACCTGTGTTTGCGACAACTGCGGCTTGTGCGACTGCAAAGTTGCGGCACTCAAGTCACATTAAAAGTCCCATCAAAGTAGCACGGGAAACTTTTTCAAAAGCCGCTGCAGCTTTAAGTCGCATAGATCGGAACAGGTACCATTGAAATCATTGGGCTGCGACTTGTCATGCCACGTTATGTGTCCAAAGTGTGAACGGAGCCTTAGAGGGGATTTCCTCTCACTTCCTGTTGTGTCACCGAAACAGGAAGTAAAAAAAAAAGAAGATCCCCCCCATTGAGATACCAGGCAGCAATATCAACAGATGGCATTGCAACCAAAGTTTTGTCTTTGGATACACTTTACCATCCCGTAATCTCTCGCACGTCTCCTCATTAGCATACGCCTAATACGACTCTCTGCATGGTGCTAACATGTTTCAGGCACTGGGGGTTGACAATAAAAAATTTTTTAAAAAATCACTATTGAGAGGGCTGATTAAAAAAAAACATAAAATAAAAAAATAATAAGCAGTACGCACAAAAAAAAAAACGGAGGAAGCTACATTGGCGCGGCGTCGCCCCGGAACGGCAGGTCAGCCGTAGGCGGTCAACGAGCAGCGAGATCAATACGGGCAAGCGGCGCTCCGCACACGGAAGGGGTTAATGACGATTCGTCATGCCCCGCCGCCGATGTTTTATCGCTGAGATTCCCAGCATTCCACCCGCCGCTGATCATACAGCTGAGCGGCAACAACCAGATATCCGATTACCCGCTGCATTGCTGCTACGGCCACCTCAGCGAGCCGCGACACGACGAAACTCACTTCACACGACGACACAAATTACAGTCCATGATGTAGAAATGTTTATGGGGGGGGGGGTGTAAAAAAAATAAAAAATTTGAAAAATGCCACCTGGCCAATGTGCACGCCGCCGCGGCTCAGTTTACACGCTTGTTAAAAGCACCTCGTTCTGCGTCACGCCACGCCGATCTGTCAGCGTGAAAAATATCCGTTTAGGATGGTGGCACAGGCGATCGCTCAACCAGTGTCTCCAAGTGCGCTCCCCACACCTTTGTGCACCCCCGTATCTCCTCCACGCCTCTCTACACCCCGTGTCTCCCCCACGCCGTGCTACACCACCGTGTCTCCCCAACCCCTCTCTACACCCCCGTGTCTCCACCACGCCTCTCTACACCGCCGTGTCTCCACCACGCCTCTCTACACCACCGTGTCTCCCCAATCCCCTCTCTACACCCCCATGTCTCCACCGCGCCTCTCTACACTGCCGTGTCTCCACCACGCCTCTCTACACCCCCGTGTCTCCCCCACGCCTCTCTACACCCCCGTGTCTCCACCACGCCTCTCTACACCCCAGTGTCTCCCCCATGCCTCTCTACACCCCCGTGTCTCCCCCATGCCTCTCTACACCCCCGTGTCTCCCCCATGCCTCTCTACACCCCCGTGTCTCCCCCATGCCTCTCTACACCCCAGTGTCTCCCCCGTGCCTCTCTACACCCCAGTGTCTCCACCACGCCTCTCTACACCCCCGTGTCTCCCCCATGCCTCTCTACACCCCCGTGTCTCCACC